>MDJU01000593.1:0-20060 GCA_001721665.1 Trichoderma pleuroti
TTTTTTTTTTTTTTTTTTTTTTTCACATTTGATTTCAATTTCGGATGGACAAAAGATGGCCAATCTTGCTACAAGTACTCCGTAGATTGTCCCCTTTTGCTGGGCTCAGAGCAAGGCCGCCCTTTTTCGGCCGTACTTTTTAGTATTAAGTTTTAGCTACCAAGGCGATCGCGTCATCACGGGCACAAAGTTCTGCTTGCTAAGCCAAAGGGGCCACCGCTAAGGCCTCGAGTACAGGCAACTGGGTCGCCACAGGCATAAAGGCTCAATCTCGCGTTGCCTTGTGGCGATGCGGTGTGGTAGCGAGTACATTGGGCGGTAACGCAGCAACCTGAACCATTTTTTTGCTCAAAATATGCGGCGTCGATGCTAAAACTTGCCAGCTGCCTCCTAGTGAGGTGCTAGGCCGTGGAAGCATTCCAAACTTGGCGGTCCTCTATTCCAATATGCCGTGCTGTCCAGACACCTTGGCTTTGCGCCATGGACAAAAGCGGTGATGGGGACTGGAAGGGGGTGGGATGTGGGATGATGGGGAGGGGGGGTGTAGAAACAGCACGGCACGTACGCACGCTTTCTCCCTCTTTTTGTTGCAGGCAGGCAAGGATGGAGAGAACAAGGCAGAGATGAGAAAAGAGGCTCGGTGAGCAAAGACAGCAGAACGGGCCTGGGATGATAGGATGGGCATCAATGACCAAGCATGGCGCCAACTTGGGCCGGTTAATCGTACAAGGGCACATTCACATGCCCTACCTGGATGCGTTACCCGTCCACTTCTGCGAGATACGATACGATACGACACGATACGACGAGGCTCACGCTTCTTCCTTCTTTCGCCATCGTGACGAACCACTGCAGTACAGGGAGGTACCTTGTTTGACGGGTACACGTACATACCCGTACATGTACTTTGTGGTAGTATTTGACCCGGGCTGGCATGGAAGCAAGGCAGCTTCATGCGCAATGATTCCATTGTCCACGACAAAAATCCCCTGCAGTAGATCAGCGTCAAGAGCGCTTGCGAGGACAAGACAGCAGCAACCACCACACTCTATGCCTGGACCGGCATGGCAGTAGCATGATTTTAGGAGCATGCGCGCACATACATACAAAGGAAGGATTCAAGAGGATTTGCGGGTTCCTCGACGTGCGATGGATGCGAGATAGCCCGCGATTGCCTCTTGCGGCTGCTGGCAAGGGAGCGCCTAGTACCAAGTTGGGACGTTGTTTGGAGCCTCCCCTTGCCGGAACTACGGATGTCGGTGCAGACCGTGGTTCGCTCACGGTTGGTGGGATTCCAGCTTTGCTTCTGCACAAGGGCCCAGCAATTCCGGGGGTTCTTGGGGGTACTATTTATACAGGAGAGTCTACAGGTGCGCACGAGTAGGTATATCATCCAGCCCAGCACCTTGGTAGGAGATTGTTGTTGACGGCATCGGCAGTAGATGGACGCTGCTCAACTCTAAACTCCAAACGAAATATACAAGCACGAGCACAAGTGTAGCACTCCTCCGTGCAGCCAACTTACCTTGGTAGCCCGCAAAACTGCCACCCAACCCCTGTACCCTGTACATGTTCCATATCGAGCCGTCACATCTCGCTAGAACAACGTGACGAAGCGAGTTGTAAAGCCCTCAACACCAAACGTCGCATCTACCCGTACCTGACCTGTACCCGTGCCTGTACCTCTTCTCCGTATTGCAGTAGACCCGAACTTGAAGTATTCCAGCCACTCTGATCCAATCTTTGTCACAACGACAAGACTGGCCTGCCACTGCTCTCCCCCGCTTGCTCCATCTCATCGCCTTAGTACCTAACCTTCTAGGTACCTACAAGACTCTGCCCCGTTTACGCCGGCACGGAGAGTGTTTTCCTGACCGCCCGCAAAAAGCCCCCCCCCCCCATTAGTCACCTACTTACTAATGGTCAAACTCCGGCAAGCTTGGACTCTCGACAATCTCCAACTTGCCTCCACGAAACACACCCCCTCGTCTCGTGCGAATACCCTGCATTTGTCGCCCTGAACCGTCGGCCGATCGCCCCGCGTCAGGACCCCCGAATTATTTCCTCGCCAGTCTAGCAATTGCAGACGGAGAGAGAGCCTCGACGCACCCTGCGCACCGCACCGCACCGCACTGCACTGCACCATTCCGCTCTCCGAGTTTGACGCCGCATATACGCAGACAGACAGACCAGAGGCAAGATGGCTGCTGCGGCCCTGGACAACGCCAACCCGACGATTCTGAGCGCTTCTCAGCTCCCAACTCGGCAGAAACGGTCGGCTCCGCGCAATGGGCCCGACTGCAGATACTCGGACCTGATTTTTGCGAAGCCGTCGTACCTGTCTCGGCCCTTCTTGCAAGACGACGACATCCGGTATCAGCATGACACCGCGGCGGCAGTGGCCTGGTCCTGCTTCGGTGCCGGCTCAGGAGCTGCTGCTGAGGATGATTTATCGGCCGAGCCCATTGACGAGCAAGAGATTTACGGTATGATGATGAACCTCCTAAATGTTTTACACAACTTGGGCTAGCTCGGTCCTCCGTCCATCCTCTTGCTTCCTAGTTGATACATGTCTTTGATTCCGTGCGTCTACGTCTTTTTTCCCCCTCGGGGTGCCCAGTCGGCGTTTCAAACTGAGGCCCGACGTCGCCTCCCCTGACATGCCAAACCCATTTTGTCAAAGTCATGCCACCCGCTGTCAATTCTGGGGGATTTGCATGGCTCTAGCTGCTTATTTTGGCACATTTGAGTCAATGACCAACAAGGAAAAGGGAGGAGAAGAAACGTCCCCTGCGCAAACGGGCATGGCGAGCTCTGTCTGCCCCAAAACTCACATCTCGAGATGCCCTTGGACCTTCTCTTCACATCACACTGGCTTTCACTCCGCATGCTGCTGGCAGAATTGAACAGTGCTAACATCTATTCCCAGACCTTATTTCCAGCATAACGGATCCCGAACACCCCGTCTCATTGGGTCAACTGTCCGTCGTCAACCTCCCTGACATCCACATTACGCCCTCTCCCGCCCTCGGAGTGCCAAGTCCGAACACCATTGTCCAAGTCACGGTCGAGCTTACTCCCACCGTCACCCACTGCTCTCTTGCCACCGTGCTTGGGCTTGGCGTAAGGGTCCGGCTGGAGCAAGTGCTGCCTCCGAATTACCGCGTGGAAGTCATCTGCAAGGAAAACAGCCACAGCCAAGATGACCAAGTGAACAAACAGCTTAGCGACAAGGAGCGTGTCGCGGCCGCTCTGGAAAATGACTCGCTGAGGAGCGTCCTGGACAAGATGCTAGAGTCTTGCTTGGAGAATTGAATTGCTCAATCTCGAGAGAACCCAAAAAAAGCCCGGCGTTCAACGTGTTGTGACACGCTTGGCTCAAAGCGTGTATGTTAGTGCTCGGTATCTTGTACCATCACACGTCTTCTCCAGGGCTCCTGGGTCTCGAATGGCCAAGTCAACGTTTCGTGATATGACGCCCATGGACAGCATACAAGTACTATGGCTTTCGGTGGGTGCTACGGAGTACTGGGGTATCGTATCCATACCGGATTGTCCGTGGACCCAAGTCTGTCAGCGTCTGAGAGGCTAAATGGGATTGAAAGCTTTGACCACGGTGAGAGTCTTTGCTCGCGGCATGGCTGTAAGGATCAGCCGCAGGAAGTAGCAGCTCCTAGCAACGACTACTGCAAATAGCAACTACTATCACAAGTAGAAACTACTGCACCGATGCTGTTGAAACAAGTCGTGGTGGCCAGGCTAGCTGCATGATATTCGCCGGCAAACGATGGCGGTCTCAATGGCAACCCATAAAGGCCAACGCCAACATCGGCGGTGAACTGAATCGACAAAGTTTTGGGTGTATTTCCCAATAACCCGACTTTATGAATCATGATTTGTCTTGTTCGCGTTTTCTTCCTTCCCCGTGGGGCCGGTGGGAGGATGGTCAGCCGCTTGGACGTCGCGTGCCTGGGCTCGAATCCCCAGGGAGGCCTATCGCAAGCTGCTGCCTCTTGGCTGTGCTGTAGAATATGGTTACCTAGAACAAGTCTTTGAAATGTACGACACTAGGAGCCCAAAGAATTCTCCGTCATCGGCCCAACGCAAACCCACCGTATCCCGTGATGGCCAAGCCAAAGGCATCCATGTACTATCAATGATAGCCCATTGCAACCTAGGGAATGAAGCCTCGTCGATGGGCAAACAGGGGTGCCTCAGATCTGTGGAAGTCGCCGAAAGTGAATCTAGAAGCCATCCAATCGCCCAACTTGGCTGACAGCACATCAAAAAAACGCCCTGCAACTTGTGCACCGCAGCTAAACGAGCCCTCTTCCCTGCACCATCTGGAACGCTAAATGCCGACTGGACAGCCTAGTATTGCGGTTTCGATCCAATGTCATCATGCCGGCAGTAATGCTAGCACGGTACATGCGATGCTGGGACTCTTCTTGCGGAGTACAGTAAGATAAGATGCCCTTGGATGCCATAAGCAGTAACGCCGTTTTCGACAGGTTGAATCAACATGGCCATGTTCGGTTTTTTTTTTGACAAGAGTGAGCTGAGCTGAGCTGAGCTGAGCTGCGTAGGTACATGGTGCATGTACAGTGCGAGTACATTGGGCGGTGAACCCCGAAGAGAGCAGAAGAGCCAGCACTTGACCTGTCAGTTCTTGAATCATGTCACGGACCAACAGTGTTGGTTCAAGGCGTATGCAGCAAGGGGGGGGGGGAAGCGGCAGAAAACCGAGAGTGAGAAAAATAACTTTTTTTTCCTTTTTTCTTTTTTTGCGCGAACTCCTGCATGAAATGGGGGCGATGTTACCGTACAGTGCGATACGTGCGGTTGTTGGTTGGGCTGCTGCATGTGCATGTGCATCTGCGTCTGCATATTCGTACAAGTGCAGTACGAGTGCTTTGCACTACACCAATCACCTTTTTGTCCAAGATGGAGAATGAAAAGAAAAGAAAAAAAAAATGACATTTGCAGGGGTGTACGAGTATCTATTCGCCGTAGGGTGCTGCACGCACGTCGTGTAAACCTGTCCTCTGAACAAAACATTTCCGTCTTTTTCAATTCATGCTAGGCTCATGGGGTGCATATCGCTGACTCGCAATCTTGCCCTTTTCTCTTGCGATGCCCCCCCCAATCCGTCTCTTTTTCCCTTTTTTTTGGCGCAGTGTGGAGAGCGCCCTTGTTTCTGCTTCCGCCGGACTGGGGAGGGTTGAATTCTCAGATGGGATTTAGTTATGCTGGATCAATTTGGGATTGTGATAGATCCCTTTTCCTCCCCCCCTTGGACTTTTTTTTTTCGTGATGGGATCCCCGGGATTGTCCTGTTAATGCCGGATCAGGGAAAATGACGAGGAGCGGGGCTCGATTTGTGTGCTGATGCCAGGTAGCCTAGCAGCAATACGACTGTCAATGAGTATACAGGCAGCTAAAGCCAGCGCAGAAGCAGGGCATGGGTCCCATTCCATGGCGCTGCAAAGGCCCAACAGAGGCATCGCCATTTCTTCCACCAATCACGAGCAGCTGGCCAGATCAAGAAAACATCATCACGATAATCATCGAATCATCTTTGTCTTCATTAAAGTAGATCTGATTTAAAAAAAAATCAAACATTTGCGCCTTGGCCGTCATATATACCAACGTATTCAACTTGCTACTCCCCGACGACTCTTGCGCTTCCCATCTCCTCCTTGTTTCATTCGCTTCCCCCCCCCCCCTTTTTTTTTTGCTTCCAGCCTACACTTTTTTGCCCTTCCTCGAATTATATAACGGACATGGCAGCATAAATAGCACGGCGTGAACCAAGTCACATTTCGTAGCAAGGCGCAGCAGATTCTCATTATTGTTGACAACTCTACGCGTCACCGAGCATCCCGCTCTCCATCAGACTCTGGTAGAATTCTGGCTCCAAGAACGTCTTGACGCTGACATCCTCGCTGAGACCCTTGCGCCTCCTCGTCTTGAGCACAAAGTCTCTGGCCGTGGCCTGCGCAGAAGCAGGCTGGAGCGGTCTTGTGATTTGGTCTCTGTCAAGCGGATCGCCGGGCACAATGCTCCAGCTGTCAAACACCAGGCTGACCATGGAGCCGCCCTGTGTCTTGATACGCAGATCCGTCTCGAAGCCAAAGCTGTCAATGACGGGGAGGAGGCCGTTTACGCGATAGAGGGGTGTGCCGGCGACGGGGCCATCGGACAGGACGTGGCCTCTGCGCCTTGCGAGCACATTGTAGACCTCCATGTAGGAGTCTTCCGGCCCAGTGACTGACACGGAGTAGACGGGCTCCATCAGACGAGGAGAAGCCATGAGGAAGGATGAGTAGCATGCTCTCCGAGAAGTAGGAATGATTTGACCACCGCCGCGGAAAATGGCCTCGTTGGCCAAGACCACGTCTGTGACCTTGAATTTGGTGTTACGGATGGCTATCGACAGCTGTTAGCGAGTGGTCGCCTACAAAGATTTGATGTTTGACAAGGGGGGAGTGGTTGGGACGTACGCTCTTCACAGAGGGGACCTTCACGAGTGGCCCAGCTGAAGCCCTGTCTGATGGACTCCTTCACTGTATTCAGCAGCTTCTTGTGGACCTGATGTGAAGAAGAGAGACAATCGTTAGCGAGCTTGTTCAAACAGAATCCCCGCCCTTTATTCAAAACTTACCTCAGTAGGCAGGGTGTCGTCCTGGAGAATGTTGGGCCCCATCTCGTCAGGGCCAAAAGCCCAGATACTCCTGGCCGCCAGCTTGTCCCAGCCGTGGTTTTCTTCAAAGAACTTTGCCGTTTTTCGTACTGGATCCCGTATTCTGACAGCACCCGTCTCGATGTCCGTGGATATGCCCTTCTCCAGCTGCTCCGCCACCATGGTGATTTTGTTCTTCTTGTTCGGCGTAATGGCGTAGCACTTCGTCGCCGAAGTCTCCACTACGGTCTCACAGAATCTTGTCACCGGATCTGATACCTTGATATCCATGTCGGCGTATAACCGCCGCAGATCGTGCAGAACGCAGTCCATGTAGAGCTCTCCGGTTCCCAGGATGATGTGCTCGCCAGATTCTTCGACTTTTGTGTTGATGAGGGGGTATGACTTTTGAACTTTGCGTAGTCCGTCAAGCATCTTGGGGAGCTCAGAAGGATTGATGGGCTCGACAGCCACTTTGAGAACAGATTCAGTAAAGTGAGTGACGGGTCTAAAGATGAAGGCATCTTCATCATCCTCCAGCTTGGGGGGGACGATTGTCGCAGATTTAACAATTGAGTTGTCTACGCCTCCCAGCAGTACCAAGTTGCCTGCCGGGACGCCGTCTGTGGGAATGTTGTATCTTGTCTCTGCAATGAATACTTCGGCAATAGAGGCCATTGTCATGTCTTCTTCGTCGTCAAGGGAATAGCCCTCGCCGAGTACTCTCACCGCAGCACCAGGTCGGGCTGTGCCGCTCAAAACACGACCAAACGAGTAGAAGCCCTTTGCGTCGGAGGTGTTGAAGAGCTTTGTGACGTGGACTACCAAGGGGCCGTCTTGGTTGCACGTCTTCATAGACTCCGCAACCTTTGTATCCAGAGGACCAGTGTAGTATCGCTCCAGCAACCGTTGTGTGCCCTCTGTGGGCGAGGGGATGTGCTTTACAACCATGTCGACGAAGCCCGATGAAGGGCCGAAGAACTGCTCGCATACCAGCTTGAGGATGACATTCGCATCTGCCTTGTATTGTGACGGCTTCAGCTCAATGCCAAGTGAAGCCAAGACGAGCTTCAGCTGCTCGGGGCTATCGCTGATAGAGTGGGTGAAGATTTTGTAGATGGGTTCGAGAACGAAGTGGACAAAGGATCTAGCAGATCTGTCTTCTGCCGGTTTGCGGGTGAAATTTCGCTTCTTTGGGTTATAGTAAACATCTCCCCACAGCCGCTTGGCAAACTCTTCCGCGTTGATGTCGCCAAAGGTGTCTGTGTACATCTTGGCAAAGGAGGGCAGCGTGAAGCACCATCCCATGTCCGTGCAGGCAAATAAAACGTTGCCCTTCTCGGGACTTAGTCGCCGTGAGGCTGCTTTGGTCGGGATGGTGTTGGCAATGACTGTGTTGACCTCTTCTACAACATGCTTGAGCTTGAAGTAGGCGTCCTTGGGGGGTAGCTTCAGCTCCAGGATCAACCGATCTACCTTGTTGATGATGAGCGTCAGGGGAATGTCTTCCAGAACAGCGTGCTTAATGATCTGTTCAGTGTTGACCTGGACACCCTCAACCACATCCACGACCAGACACACGCCGTCCACTAGCCTAGAGGCCGCTGCCACCTCATCGACAAAGTTGACGTGGCCAGGGGTATCAATGATGTTGAAGAGGTGCGACTTTCCCTTGGTGCTCTGAAGAACAAGGCTCATGGGCGCAGCCTTGATGGAGATTCCCCGCTCTCGCTCCAGCATGTGAACGTCGGTATATCGCAGGGCCTCGTCACGCTTCTTGCCGACTCTCCGCTCAAGCCTGTCGGTGATGTCATGAGTCTCTAGGACAAGCATATCCATAAACGCCGTCTTTCCATGGTGCAGGTGGCCAGCTAGCGCAATGTTCCTTGTTTGCTCGGGAAAGTTCATCAAATCGGCCATGAACTCGCGATCGAAGTAGACGGGGGGCAGGTCGACCTCCTCAATGTTGAACTTTTTCTGCTCGACCGGCGCAATGATGGGCTCCGTTAGAGGCTGCGCATCTTCCTCTTCTACTCGCGTCTCGACGTCGGCGCCGTACACCTGCTCAGCGGTGGGGTAGTATTGCTTGTCCTCGTGGAGAATGACGGCATTCGAAGGTCCATCTGCCCGGGGCACAATCAGCCATCTGCTTTGCAAGTTAAGACGTGGACCGGCCTACCATCGAGCTCCATAAGCTCCTGTCCAGTGACACTGGGCGCCGCCTCGTGCTCATCGTCGTACGTATAGTCGCCCGCCTCTTCTCCAGCCTCGGACGCTTCCTCAGACTCAACCTCCTCCCCAATGAAGTTTCCGAACCTTGAGAGCTTGTCAGCAGCGCATTCCGAGCAAATTCTTGCGTGCAGAAGAAATCAAATCTTACTCATCGTAGAGGTCATCCATTTTGTCGTCGGTCTAGCCCAAAAGCAAAGGTCAATGGCGGGCGACGAGGTCAAGATGCGCTCAAGACACGGGTATCGTCGCAAGTCGCGTGTACCTGCTGTACCGACCGCCTGCCTGCCTCGTACCAAAACGGGTCTCTAGCAACTTTTTTTCTGCAGGCAGAGCTGGCGGGAGCACATCACGTGGCGATATGCAAGGCTGAAGCATTATCGCATCTTATCTTATCGGCGCCAATCAGCCAAGGCGTGCTTCTTCCATTAAAAATCTTAGTCAGCCAATTCAATGATCATCAATTTGGACAAGGTACTCCATACTTCGTATTGCTGCGTACCCGTGTACTCGAGCCCTTCCAACAGACTCGGACTTGCTCAACCCAGGCTGCAACCTACCTCTTACGTGCATGGTTGACGGCTGTGAATTGAGCGTTATCTTGATTACTGAACGTATGATTGGATCGGAAGGATTGAATAATTGTCTGCACGTCCTTTAACGACACTCTGCATGGCAGAGATGGTTTCTGACAGCTTTACGGATACGGATACGGGAGGCCCTGGCTCGCATCTTCCTAGCGTAATCGCTCAGCCCAAGTGGAATTTGTCGCGATCCAGATTTCTGCGATTTCGTCTCAATGAGGTAAAATTGATACCTATCGAGGACGGGATTTATCAGCAATCAGCAAGGGGCCGATATTGCTCAATATCGAGGGGGTTGAAGAGCGTTGACGGTCAAAGCAAGGTACCTGTATCTGTCGTGAATACTACCAAGGTACTCCATACATGTCCCCTTTGAATCTCCCATTCGGGTGCCTGGGCGTTTGCTAGAACAAGGTACCAGACACTCGGTGGGAGCTTAATTACTGCCCAACATGGCAATTCCGGTGGAGCGGTGAGGTGCAATTCCAGCTACCTAGGTACTAATGTACATGGTAGCATCCAGCCAATGCTGCTTGGATGCGTGTACAATCGGGTGCCATCGAGCCATGTACTGGGTACCTGTACATGTCCATGGAGGGGTCCTCCAAAGAGCCGAACTACGGCCACTAAGAAAAAAATATGCCCCTCCGCCGTCACTCGGCATCAGGACAGGACAATGCAAAGTACACATAGCAGCTGGTGTCTATCAGTGTCCATTGCGAGATCCAACAAGCCCTGGTCGTCTTCGTCTTCGTCATTTCATCTCATCTCAGTTCATCCCGTCCCGTCCAGCCTCGATCCTGCGATCCATAAATTTCTCACCCTCCAAGCAACGGCCGGTCACTCCATCACTCACTTGGCCTTCTCTGCCTTGCAATCTGTTGGGCTGGGCTGCACTACTAGTATAGTATATATATCCCTTGGCTCTCACGCCTCTCCCCCATTGCCAACTCTTCTTCTTCTTCCCAATTCCATCCCAAAGCCAGTTCAATTCAATTCAACCCATTCAATTCCTCCAAACTCCTCCAAAATGTCTGGCCTTCCCCCCGTTTACATCGTCTCGGCTGTCAGAACCCCCGTCGGTTCTTTCTTGGGGTAAGAGATTCCTGTGCCATCTAATCCCCCCCTTTCTTGGACGCAGTTCAGCCTGATGCTGATAATTCGATCCAGTTCTCTGTCCAGCCTGAGTGCCACCCAGCTCGGTGCCGCTGCCATCAAGGGTTCGTCTGCTCTCCAGCACCGTGGCCTCTTGTTCTTGTGCCTGATTCTAACAGTGTCACAGGAGCCGTTGAGCGATCTGGCGTCAAGCCCGAAGATGTCGAGGAGGTCTTCTTCGGCAATGTCCTCTCCGCCAAGTAAGACAAACATTACCACGAACCCCAACGCTCGATCAGACAGATGCTTACAGTCCTCTTGTAGCTTGGGTCAGGCTCCCGCTCGCCAGGCCGCTGTCGGTGCTGGCCTTGGCAAGAATGTCATCACCACCACCGTCAACAAGGTGTGCGCCTCTTCTCTAAAGGCCGTCATCCTCGGTGCCCAAAATATCATGCTCGGTGTCAACCACGTCGTCGTCGCTGCCGGTGCCGAATCCATGTCCAACACCCCCCACTACCTGCCCAACCTCCGCACCGGCGCCAAGTACGGCGACCAGACCCTCGTCGACGGTGTCCTCAAGGACGGTCTGACCGATACCTTCAAGAATGAGCACATGGGTCTCCAGGCCGAGCTCTGCGCCGACGAGCACAGCCTCAGCCGTGAGGCTCAGGACGAATATGCCATCAACACCTACAAGAGGGCTCAGGCTTCCACCGAGGCCGGTCTCTTCAAGGAGATTGTCCCCGTCGAGGTCAGCGGCGGCCGAGGCAAGCCTCCCGTTGTCGTTGACCGGGATGACGAGGTCAAGAACCTCAACGAGGCCAAGCTCAAGGCCATGCGCCCCGCCTTCAAGTCTGACGGCACCGTCACCGCCCCCAACGCTGCTCCCCTCAACGACGGCGCCGCTGCCGTTGTTCTCGTCTCCGAGGCCAAGCTCAAGGAGCTTGGACTGAAGCCCATTGCCAAGATTCTCGGCTGGGGTGACGCCGAGCGCGAGCCCGAGCGATTCACCATTGCTCCCGCTGCCGCCATCCCCAAGGCCATCAAGCACGCCGGCCTCACCCCCGAGGATGTCGACTACTACGAGATCAACGAGGCCTTCTCCGTCGTTGCCCTCGCCAACATTCAGCTCCTCAACCTCAACCCCGACAAGGTCAACGTCTTTGGTGGTTCAGTTGCCATCGGCCACCCCCTGGGCGCTTCCGGTGCCCGTATCCTCTCTACCCTGACCTCCGTCCTGGCAGAGAAGAAGGGCAAGATTGGCGTTGCCGGTATCTGCAACGGCGGTGGTGGCGCCTCTGCTATAGTCATCGAGAACCTGCAGTGACTACCCACCCCTGAATCGGCCTCCGCACTGGACGCATCAAAATTATAGCATTATGAATATATGAGTGAATAATTAAAGCGAGGTAGAAAAAGCTTGGCTGGGCGAAGAGGTATAGACCCGCCCGCACTACATACCGCCATAGACCAATATGAAATTTGGCTGGGCTGGAGTTGGATCATACATGGGAACTATTGAATGAAAAAAAAAATTATTCAAAATGTTTACACCTGCATAGCTCC
This sequence comes from Trichoderma pleuroti, assembly GCA_001721665.1. Classification (NCBI taxonomy): domain Eukaryota; kingdom Fungi; phylum Ascomycota; class Sordariomycetes; order Hypocreales; family Hypocreaceae; genus Trichoderma; species Trichoderma pleuroti. Next base: position 12,157 of record MDJU01000593.1, read on the forward strand.
TCAAGTAATGTCCAGTCTTCTAATAAGCAGATACCTATCTAGAGGCCTCATCACCCAAAGATACCGGAGATGTAGAGAAGCTTTCAACTTCTCACACTACTAAGCTTACATCACTACGACGAACCGACTCCGTCTTATTTAGTGACAACTCTGCGTATCAATTGAAGCTACACTACAACTACCTGCACAGAGTGTTGATGAAAGGAAACAAAAGACATAAACGTAACCCAAGTACAAAAGTAACATTGCATACCTATGAAAAAAAGGAAAAAAGCACGCTGCAAGATGAACTACTTGGCAAAGGGCCTACCCTCGTTGATATCCGTTCCATCAACGGCGTCGAGCCAGTCCTGTTTTTCGTTTGAAGTGCTCTTGCCATCCGGTCGACCTGTTGTACTTTTGTCTCATGCGAGACATTTCTTCTCATGTTTTTTTCTTAAACCTTGCAGCCAGTGGATGAGAAGAAACAGAAACATGAAAAGGCAAAAGGGAAAACATAAAAACAAAAGCAACTCAATTCCGCTCAAAGTATGCCTGCAGAGTCCTCCTTTCAAAAGAGAAAAGGATAGGGGGAGAGAAAAAAATTCATCGAAAAAACTAGAGCAAAAGAGTGGAGGGAGTCTGCTTCCCTGAAAACCATGACCCTCACCAGAAAACAGCTGGAGAGGTCTCCTAATCCATGTCCACATCCTCGTTAGAAACAGCCGGAGAGATTCCCTCGTCCATCCACTTGCGGAAGTTCTTGTTCTGCTCTTGGACTTCCTCGGGGCTCATGTCCTTGGCCCACACTGGGTTGTGCACCATCTTCTCAAGAAGCTTCAGCTCGCGAAAGTTGCTGAGCGTCTTTGTGAATTTTTCGCGCTGCTCACGCTGCTCCTTGGACTTTGGGGCTTGGTCGTAGATGAAATACTCGGAAGTGCCCGGTGCCCAGATCATCTTAGAACTCTTGAGACAAATGCTGACAGTGAGGTTCTCCTTGTATGACACAGGTTTGGGGATAGCATCTTCATCAGACTCGGACTCTCCAGAGGGCAGGATTGCGGGTGAGAACGACCTTCTGCAGCTTCGATCGAGGAACGCCTTCGGTAGGCTCCACTCGAATAAAGGAAGAGATGTAATATTGCCACCTCTCACGCAGACGCATTTCATCCATGTAAAAGGTCGTCTCGTCTCGCTGGAGCCATCGAATCGTGGCTTCTGATTTTTGAGGGAACTAGAGTCAAGCGTCAGCAGGCATCAACATGTAAATGTCACATAGACTCCCGTATTTTTATACAACTTACCCAGCAGATAACAAACAGGTCGCCATCCTTGACGCATTTCTCAGCAAACTTTCTCGCGCTGATTTCGGTCTGGTAGCTCGTTTCCTCTCTTTCTCGGTTGGCCATGTACTGCTGGATAAGATCCGGCGTCTTCTCTTTCGAGTCGAGGCTCTTGCAAGTCAGAGCCAGACGGCAGAGAGTCTTGAGCAGGTCTTGAATAGTGTACAGCTTCCAGCCGTTTTTCAAGTAATAGTGTCGCATGACATCCTGGTACCGGTTCTCGTCAATCTCGCCAGTAATGTAGTCTTCGATAAGCTCGAGAGTCTTGGGCCAAAACTTGGCAGGCTCTTCATTGGCTTCGAAGAATGTCATGTGGTTCTCAGTGAATCCAAGATCTCTGGCAGGCTTAGGCTTGTTGAGGCGGTGAATCTCAACTGCAACGGCCTCCTTGCTGTCCTTGATATCCAGGAGTCGCGAGTACAGCGTTTGGAAGATGCTGAAGAAGACAAACATGGTTTGGTTGCAGAAAAAGTTGTACCACGGGCGAGTGAAGAAGCCGTCTGCCTTGAGCTCGCCATCGGCGTCCAGGAACGCATTATCGTTGTCTCCGACCACGACTGGCTTGGGGATACTAGGCATCCATCGCTCGTTCGACACCTCGGGGACGACAGAGTCGTCGTTGCCATCAGCCATCTCTTCTTCATTGGCAGATCCGACCTCGGGAGTCGTCTCCTTGCTGCCAGAAGCCGCGCTGTCCTCCTTCTGGTTCCGCGGTTTGCTGCCGTTTCGGCCAGGGTCAAGAACCCCTCTAAGGAGATCACCCTTCTTTCCATTGCGGCGACTGCGGCCGTTGGTCAGCTCAGCCGGAGTTTGATCTTCAATCTCCTCTTCGCCAGATTCAGGCTGCATCTTTGGGACTCTCTCCTGGACCACGTCTTCGGGGAGATCAAAAAAGGCAGGAACAAATGTCTCGAAGAAGTCGAGGATACGTTCCTTCTCTTGGCCGCTGTGCTGTCCATTGTGCATGCTATACAGCATCATCAGGCGCAAGAGGTCGAGGACAACCTCCTTGTCCTTGAAATCCCAAACAAACTGGTGGCGAGGAGCTTTGCCCTTGAGAATGCGCTCGCGACGTTGCTCTTCATGCTTGGTCTTGATTACATCAACCAGATGCTTTGCCGTCAGGTTCCTCTTATCCGTTGATTTGACGAGGATGCCCATGTGGTCCAGGCTCTTCAGGTGCATGTTGTGGGTTTGAGCATGCCACACCTTTTCCCACTCTCGCTGCGAAAAGCGCCACTCTTCGTCCTTTTGCTTCATACGAGCCAGAAGCACGGGGATCACGTCGAATGGGTTGGTATACATGTCATTGACGACATCAATACCACGCTCTCCATAAATCTTCTTGCATATGCGCTTGAAGATGGAAGTGCTTTGGCCAGCAAGAGCGGAGGGCATGTGAAATGCCTCCCGTTCGGTTGGGGACATTGCAAGCATCTGCTGAGCAATAGGCTCCAGTAGCTGGATGCACTTCAGGTTTGCTTCAATGTTGAAATCGTAGTCATGGCGCTCTTCTTCGATGCGATGAAGGCCCTCTTCAAACTGGTTTTTACGGTGAGCGACAAACCCAGAGTCTTCACTAGCCCAGGTTGGGTGCGAAGCCCACTCGTCGTTTAGGACGGAATTGCAAAGCTCATCACGGCCGCTGCAAGGCTTAAGGCGCTCCTATAATGACATGTCTGTTAGCTGACTAGGGACCGGACTGAAGTGCGTTCTTGGTTGCGATTGCTTACCCTCTTTGGCAAGAGTCTATAGCTTGGACCATACCCGCGGCAGTTGCTGAGCGACACCTTTTCAAGTGGTGGCGCAGGTCTATTATCGATGACCACATCTTGGGAGTCGACGCCAACAAATGCCTTCCAGAAAGCCATCAAATCCGGGCTGGCACCAACGAAAAGGGCACCCTTGTGGTAAAGAGTGTTCTTATCAATGATGTTCTGGCTGAACAAGTTGCAAAGTTTCAGGAATTCGTTCATCGAAGATCGATTGCTGAGGAATTTCTTAACCCGCTCAAAGAAGGCAATCTCTTCGTGGTTTGAAGTTGCAGGGGAACGAGGGGGGTAAGGTTCAGGCATGACGGGTGTAAGGGTGGGCTCAATGGAGATGCCATCCCCGCTGCCTCTCGCGTGGCTGAGTTTCGGCCGCTTGCTGCCGTTGATAGTTTGCGGAGGGAGGCGGGTTGCAACGGGGGCTTCGGTAAGAAGGGCACCGGGAGTAGGGGTTTGCTTATCAGTCCGCAGCCGCTTCTTGTTGTCCTTGCCGGCACTGACAGGGTGGGGGGAAGCTCCCCAAGGGGGGCATCTTCTGCCCATCCCTCATGCCGGGTTGAGGCGTGTGACTGGATCCAGCAACGGCGCCGTCGTCCGGACGACCAGGAGGTGCCCGAGCTTGGCCAGCAGACTCTGGCAAAAACTGCTTAAAGTCTTCCAGAAGATCCGGTGCCGAGTTGAAGAGGGTCGTCACTTGGGCATACACATCTTGGATTGGTTTTTGCTCTCTCTGGTAAGTCTGAAGAATCTCAAGAAACTGTTTATATATCTCCGGCTTATCCTGAAAGCGATTCTACGCGTAGTCGAATTAGTTAAAAGCTTGCGAGCTGACACTTTTTTTTAAAAAATATGGGCTTTTAAAATATGGGCACTTACTTTGATCTTGTTGACATAACTGATGGCATGATTAAACTCAACGGGGCCGCGGCGTTCCATGTTTGCCGGATTAGCAGCACCGCCATTGACTGCGCCTGGACCAGAAGTGGGCATTGGCGTGTGAGCATTCCTCGCATTTGGTCCGCCAGGCGGGCCAGCACTTCCTGGCATCTGAGGGGGGTTGCGTTGTTGGTGACCTCCTGGGCCATCAAACGCACCCTGGGCCGCAGCTTGAACGAACAAATTGGCCCCATTCTGAACCGGGGTGCTAAAGGCAGCTTCTGGGCTCTCAATGCTGTGCTGGGGTCGCTGCTGCCATTGGTTTCCACGTTCGGGAAACAAGGGCTGGCCACCTACTGCAAGCCCATGGCCATCAGGCTGAGGCCCTCGCCCAGCGATGGACTGGACTGTAGTTCCCATGGGAGTAGTGACTCGAATGGTATTGGGGTCATTGCCGGCTCCGCATTCTATCCGGTATCCAGGAGGGAGGAAGGTATTGAATCCTTGGATCAGATTTGGATGCCCAGCAAATAGTTCAGAGACTCGGTTAATCACCCCAGGTGTATCAATCCTGAATACATGTCAACGTTTGAAATCTGCTAGAACCCTATACTTTACGTACGCCTGGCTCTTGAAGTCTTTCATAATGTCCAGAAAACGATTGTAAACATCGGGCTGGTCGTGAAACTGCACTTTGACTTGATCAAGATAGGTAAGGGCATCCTAAGGGATTGAGAATGTTAGTCACCGCCCAGTAGAAACATGAATAATACAAGATTCAACGGCACATGAAAGTGATGGTAGAAGCCCCAAAGCTTGGTGTTGTCGCGGCAGGCCAATATTAGGCGTTCACCACCGCCAACGAAGGCTGTGACTACTTCTCGTGTCCCGGCTGGAAAATCGAGAAAGGCCCGGGTTTGGAGAGCCACAGGGTCAACGACACTAGCCAAAGGGCGACCAGAGGGTAGCGTGATGGCCACCGCAGGGTACTGCTGCGGCCCATCCATGGTGACAGTCGAGTTTGGGGTAGCGCCCAGCTTGTGTGCAACGGTGATGGGATGAAGAAATGAAGAGGATTTATGCGATCGTCGCAACGCATGCAGAATCCGTTGTAGAGTGGTGATGGATACGTTCTGAGGGGAGGGGAATGGAGAAAAGGATGCTGGTGTTTGCAAGAAAAATGAAAAGTGAAAAGTGAAAAGGCTGAGATGGAGAGGGGAAGAAAGCACAAGCAGCTGGAGTGAATCATCTCTGCTCGTCACTTTGGGGCGGCTGGCTGCCACTCTCTACCGGTTGTCCCGCAGGGTTCGGCTCCATTCACTTCACTTTCTGCTCACAACGCTCAAAGAGGAAAAGGAAAAGGTGAAAGACACCCGGAAGATGAAAATGAAGAATAAAATAAAATAAACCCAGCACTCACATTTAAAATGGGCTGCTGGCCCTGTGTGATGCCACCCGGCATTTGGTGCCCCCCAGGAGCTACACCAACCATGGTGGCATTTTGCTGCCCTCCCCGGCCCCCATCTTGCTGATGTTGAGGCTGCAGAGGTCCGCCAAATATACCGCCGCCGGGCGCCGCCTGTGAGTTATTGGGAGGAGGTTGTGTATGAGAGATCGATGCAAACATCTGGTGTTGCCCGTTCGCACCGCCCGGCCCGCCGTGCTGGATCGGTCGCCCATGCTCACTTTGTAGAGGTCCACCAAAGGTGCCCAGGGGCCCCGACGGAGCGCCAAGTGAGATGGGAGGCGCGTTTCCATTATGATTTGCGAGCAGCCCCCCGGGACTGTGGATGGCACCAGAGATCCGCGATGCCACCGGCTGGTGGATGGGGATTGAGCCCGCGCTGCTCTGGTGCGGTGCCGGAGGGTAACGGTCGCCATCTCGTTCTCGCTCGCGCTCTCTCTCTCGCTCCTGGTCGCGGCGAGCCATCTCTTCGTGCTGTTGAATGGCGCGATGTCGTTCATCCATTTCGCGCTCTCGATCGTACGGCGCGCCGCCGCCGTGGCCGTGGAGATTCTGGTTGTTCATGCTAATCTGCCGAGAAACAAATTTAATTAGCAGAATTCACAAGACAATCGACAACAGCTTCTCAAAAGACAATGCGAAACCATGTCGGCCCTTCGGAAAGGGCCTATGTCGGCGGTGGGCAGCTCCTCGCCAATGTTTGCCCATCCACACCTCTCAGCCGGCTCAGGAGATTCTTCGGAGGGCTGTCTTTGGTCGCGGGAAAGCGGAATGAAAAAAAAAACGACTTACAGCTTGTAGGCACAGCTGAGCCGATGTGCTCCTGCATGGAATCCCTGACCCGTAAAGAAGACCTGGCCAGAGGAATGGCGCGGCAGAAGCTACAAGATCAAAACCCCGAAGGCCTCACAAACTTGTACCGGTGCAAACCAAGGTGTAAGTAGCTCCGGACTGAGAGGGTGACGAGATCTGACGGCCATCGCCTGGCCTTGCCGCGGAGGACTTTGCATCACGTGGTGATAAGCGCTCTGGAGCGGAATTCATCCCTCGCCGCAAGGCATTCGGCAATGTTGGGTGGCTCGGATTATCATTTGTCCCCTTATCTGCTTCTGGAGGTGCGGAATTCGGCGCCAGCGGTGCGACATGATATCATGCAGCCCACCAGGAGCGCAAATAAGCTAGGGGATCATTTGATGCTAATTCCAGCGGCAGACTCGACTTGTAAGCGTCGGGCGTGCATTAGTAGGCACAAGAATATACTATCAATGCGGCTAGGCAGGGAGGATCAGGGAGGATACGACGTTTTATATCCTGATCTAACTCGCCTGGAATTAGATCAGGCGCCTGACCTAAAATACCTCTTTAAATATGCAAAAGTGGGTAAAGTCCGTAAATACTTTCTATTACCCTAGTTAATACACTAGTTTATAATAAGAAAAGAGATTTTTACTACTTTTTAACCCCTCTTTAATATTAGTAAAGCTATATTAAATATCTTTTAATAACTATAGTCTTAAATACCTTAAATTTTATATAATTTTCCTTATAAAATAAATTATAATAAGCTAAAGTTTAAGTTAACTATCCTTAGGGAATATAATAATATTACTATAAAGTAAGCTAAGGTAGGAAAAAACTAAAATTTTATATTTTCTTAGCCTTATCCTTAAGGTAATTTATTAAGTATTATAAAGTTAACTAAGTTATAATTTTTATATAAAACTTTAAGTTAATAATTAAATTAATAAAAATATAGTATTTTTATTAATTTTAAATTATAAAAGTTTTTAAGGAGAAATATTATAACTTAAAGAAGTTATAGTAAGTATTTTATATTATAAAAAAGATATTAAAGACTATTTATAATAAAATTACTAATACCCTTAGTCTTAGCCTTTAAAATAAAAAACTTTTAAAAACTTAATATAAAGCTATTAATAATATTATTATTAAAAAAAGCCTTCTTATTAAAAAAAAATTATAATTAATTTTTAGTAAAAAATCTTTATAAAAAACTAACTAATTAAGTTAAATATTTAAGAAGTTAGTAATATTAATAGCTTTACTTTTACTAAGGGAAATAATAATTTAGATAATACTTAAGTTAGTAAAAAGCTTTAAAAAAAAATTACTAACTTATTTAAGTTTCTTAGGGAAGATAATAAAATATTTAAAAGTAATAAAAATAATAAGATTTTTTACTTATTTTAAACTTAACTATAATTATTTACTTTACTAGCTTTTTATTACTACTGCCTTAAGTATAAAAAAAAGATTATTATTAATAGCTTTTTTTAAATAATAAAATTATATTTATAATAACTTTAAAGAAAAAAAAATAAAAAAGGTTATTATAATAAAAAATAACTACTGCCTTAATAACTTTATTAAAAGCTATAATAAAAATTACAACCTTAATAACTTTATTATATAATAACTTATAGCCTTATAAGTATATTATTATATATAAAT
>MDJU01000594.1:0-20050 GCA_001721665.1 Trichoderma pleuroti
ATATAATTTTAAGTACTTTATTATTAATCTATATAAACTAGGAATTAATACTTAATTTATATATTTAACTTATTTTTTTAACTAAGAAAATAAATAAAAATAGTTAAAAAAAATAATAATAATAATAAAAAAGAAAATAAATAATAAAAATATAGTTAAAAACGTTAATTAGCTTAAATTCTAGCTTAATTTATAGCTTTAGAATTAAATCTATTACGGCTGCTAAAACCTAGCTTTAGACTAAAGGTTTAAGATATATAATTATTAATAATCCAACAGAAGTTACGAAAAAATATATTATAAGTAAATTAGTAAAGTATTTATTTCATTATAACCTAGGTCACGATAAAATACCGTTTTCTTATAGGGGTGTTATAGGGCAGGATATAAAAAACCTGCCTTCAGACCTTCAAAGAGATAGTGGGAGTCTTATGCCAAGTATGTGGCTGCTTAGAGCTCTTAAAGATCCTTTATAAAGAGAGCATCCTAGTTCTTACCTACTATCAATAATTTACTTTTACCTAGTGCTGACTCAGGGAGATATCATGATGTCCTGTCACAGGAAGTATTAAAGCGTCGTGCTGCTCTCTGGTGAGAGCAGTGTTGGAATCAGGATCCTCATCTTCACGCGTGGATTTTCCCATCTAATACCTCTGATTTTGAGTATGGCGCACCAAGACAAAATTGAACTGCTCATTGATGAAGCACTCAGTCGACAAGCAGAGAGTGACCAGCACTCATTATGGGACTGTCTTGCAGTATGTAAACCTGACATTCGCCGACCAGTCTCATACTAAACAGACAAAAGCTTGTAGGGCTCACGTCTGTCAATCAAGGCCATTATGGAGCTTATCTGTACAAATCGGCTTTGGAGAAAATGCCTGCTGAGTCTCGTCCATTACTATGGCGCCGTTACGTCGATGCACTCACAGAGATGCTAATCATTGTCGGGATGCCCAAAACTCTCAATGCTCTGTATCCAATGATTCCACTAGTCAATATGGCAGATTTAACGCATGTTAAAAAGTCGGACTGGGAGGCCGACAACTCAGCCCGAGGCTGGGAGTATGCGAGATTAACACATGGAGATGGCTGGGCCGATTCGTTCAAGGCGGCTAGCGTGTATGCGCCGGATGTTGGTAAGTACACCCTGGTATTGCTCCCACGTCGACGAGACTGATGGGTTCAGCACATATCACGATGAATATCTCAATGCGCAATCTCTTGTCGGATTATTCGGTACACGACGGCCCGGCGACCATGGCGTTGCTGATAACGGTGTTGGTAGCAATGAACTGCCCACTCCAGGCCTCTTGGCATGTAAAAGGATACATACAGCACGGTGGAAATAGAGATAATTTGTCTAAAATCGTCGAATTTGCAAAGAAGATTGCTAATACCACTGGAAACACTATCCCCGCTGACTTTCCGACTGTGGAAACGATGCTGGAGGGATTGTAGGAACGCTCGGGAATGGCCGGAGCAGGGAGAGTACGGTGTTTTGCATTACGTTGCTTCTGCTGTTGGCAACTATCTCCGTGGAGTTGCCTTGGTTGCCTCTGAATGGCAGCGAACCATCCAGAATTGCTTTATTAATGCTTTAGATGGTTGGTAGAACATACAGAAATGACATCATTAGCAAACCATACGTCTTTCCACCTTTTCTGGCTGTTATTTCGTCCTCGGGTTTACTCGTTGCAGCGTGTTTTCCGACCGACAGCAAAATATTTCCACACTAGCACTAAAATCCGACACGCAACTCTCTTAGCGCGGATAAACGCCGATAGCTCTTCCCACGCCCGACGGGTTTGTATTTCGGAGCGCGTCGCAAAAATCCGCAGCTGGTTGCGGCATGAAGAAGTTTCGATCCTTTGTTCTAGCATTGGTGCTGTGTAATGATCGAAAGCATGCAAGTTTTCCCGTCCTAAAATCCGGCAGGTTAGCAGAGTTGGACCACGGGAGCTCGCGGTGATAGCATGGTGTGACGATGGATTTTGCAACTTCTGCCTATGTCGTGATGGCTACGAGCTCAAGACAAACGCGATATATAAAAGAATGGTAGAACTCAACGATTGAAATAAAAAAAAGACATCCTTACAACTTAGTTGACAGTTTCACAATCACCACACAATAACACAAAGCAAGTACACAACTCAATTTGCACATCAGTTTCGACCTAACCCTGCACTTGCAATTTGCAACATCAAATAAAACAAAATACCATCAATTCAAAATGACCAAGGCACCTGTCCTCGTTACTGGAGCATCCAGCTTCATTGGCGCTCATGTCATTGATCAATTTCTGTCTGAGGGTACTCCAGTCCGTGGTGTCGTTCGCTCTCAGTCTTCCGCGGATCGAGTTCTCAAAGTGAACTCTCAGTATGCTTCACTTCTCAGTTTCGTTATTGTCCCGGATATTACCAAGCCGGGTGCCTTTGACGAGGCAGTAAAGGGTGTCGATGGCGTTATCCACATGGCTTCACCATTCACACCAAAGATTGAAGACAACGAGAAAGACCTGCTTATTCCGGCTATCCAAGGCACTCTTCAAGTGCTAGAATCGACGTATAAGCATGCTCCTCAGGTGAAGCGCGTCGTCATCACCGCATCTTTCGCCTCCATCGTGGATGTATCGAAAGGCTTTCGGGACGGTTACGTCTACGACGAGAAAGACTTCAATCCTGCCACCTATGACGAGGGCAAGTCTCCGGATGCCAGCTTTGGCTATGCTTATTGCGCCTCCAAAGCGTTGGCTGAGAAAGCGGCCTGGAAGTTTGTAGAAGACAAGAAGCCTCAGTTTTCCGTCACGGTCATCAACCCTCCCGTTGTATATGGCCCTAACCGTCAATACATTGACGATCTCGACAACATCAATACTTCATCCGGAGACTTCTACTCTCTTATGAACGGCTCCCTGCTTGAGGTGCCCCCGACATCATTCTGGGCCATAGTCGACGTTCGCGATGTTGCCCTCGCCCACAAGTTGGCATACTACAAGCCCGAAGCAGCGGGGCAGCGATATCTGACCACGCTGGGCCTCTTTAGCTTCCAACAGATCTGTGACATCCTTCGGGAGGAGTTTCCCAACCTCCGTGGCCGCGTCCCGGTCGGCAACCCCGGGGAGCCGATCACCGGTGTCTACAATGTGGATAATACCAAGATCAAGAAGGAACTCGGCATAGAGTTCATTTCCCTGCGCCAAATGGTCATTGACACAGCCAACAATTTTCTGGACATCGAAAAGCGCCTTGGCATCCAGATCCCGAACTGAGTCGCTAGTTTAGTTTAGTTTAGTGCAACAAGCGGGGGCGGGTAGAAGCGTTCATTGAGAGCCTGGAGATCCATAGACCTTTTCCTAGAAGAGTATGTAGTTCGTCTAATTGATTTGATTGGGTTTTATATTCCGCAATGACCACCAAAGTCGCGATTCATCTGCTTCTCTGGCTCCGATGTTTACAATAGTTGAGCATGATGTCCAAAATGAATGTCTTAGTAGAGAGGCCTCATCTCCGTCTCGTAAGGCGTACCCGTAAAGGAGGGGGTGAGAGGGCTAGCAACAGATGCCTTAACGAGGGGATATAACAAGGTCAACAGTTGTCGCATCGAAACACGCGTATCACACATTCAACGTACACTTTATACCTTACACGATGGCTCTCTCTTATCGCGATGGCATCGCCGTGGCGGAGCTAATTTGTTACTGCCCTTCTGCCATCATTGGGATCTATCTTACTCTAGTCAATGAGTTTCATACCACCGGCTTGGCTCGACATATTTTTATTCTCGGCTATTCGTATCGTTGGCTCTGCTATTCAACTCCAAGCGAAAAATCACCCTGGAACAACCAAGTTCTATACCATCGCGTCCATAATGAATTCCATAGGCCTTGCTCCCCTCCAAGCAGGTTCGTTGGGACTTCTCAATCGTCTGAGCGAAAACATTGGCGGCAAAAACAGAAGCCAGGCAGAAAAGTCCGTGTTCCGCCTTGTACAAACGGTCATCATCGCTAGTCTCGTTCTAGGCGTTGTTGGGGGCATCAAAGCTAGAGACCAGATCAACGAGACCGGAACATTCACCATTGGAAGTATTGGCAAGATTGGTACTGGATTACTGATCGGCGCATATGCCGCAACTCTGATTGTTGCTGCAAATTTGTGCAGGACTGTCTCGCTTGCAAACCGCAACTATCGGAACCTTCTTTGGGCAGTGGTTGCTGCAGCGTTTCCTCTTGCAGTCCGTCTCGTTTACGCAATTTTGGCGACTTTGACAGATGACAAGAACTTCAATTTCATCACGGGTAATGTCACAGCCTGGCTGTGTCTTGCCGTCCTACCTGAGTTTCTTGTCATTCTTATCTACATTGTGGCAGGGTTTTCTTTGGGTCGAAAGAGAAATACTGTAAAAGAAGACGATGACGTGATCATTCGTCTTGGGGAGCACCAAACGAATATCCCGGGACAAATGCCGGGGCAGTCAAGCACGCCGAACCGCAAACAAAACCATGTGGTCAGCACTGCAATCAAGATCTTCAATATGACGATTATTGGTCACATAGTCAAAGGCATTCGTGGGCGGAGTAGAGACTAAACTGAGTGTTAAGCGTAGGAAATCTGATGTCGGTTAATAATAGAAACGGGGCGATCTAGTTAGCATACTATCGGGCTATCATCTCTTGTGTATATATGTATTTACTTATAACTCGCTTACATTTTGTGCGAGTACTCTTCAACACTGAGAAACCTTATGTCCGGTATTTCCCTTAGTGATCTTATGTTGTGAGAATCCCAGTTTTCACTTAGCCAAGTAGTGAGCTATGAAGTAAAATGCATGCTGTCTCCGCAGGGTCCAAGCCACGCCAACGCGTCATAATAGCCTGCTCAACTCCTGTCATCCATCGATGGACTTGAGAACTTGAACATTCCCTACCGGTAGGTCGTCAAAGAGCATCTGGGGCTGTACTGCAGAACATCATCAGCCATATGGTTTATCGAGGCAAACCGTCACCGGCCTGCGCGCTATGTAGGAAGAGGAAGATTAAGGTTAGTATACCGACTCGCCGTTTGTGCGCCTGGAGCTAAAGCAAGACTTGCTCAGTGCGATCTCCAGAGACCAAGATGTTCCCAATGCAGACGAGCGAAAGAAACGTGTACGGGGTATCGTGATCTCATGGATGTGATTTTCCACGATGAGACCAATTCGACCAAATCCAAAGCTCTTACCAGAATCTGTCGCAATCAAGTCAAAGCCCACGCAGAGAATGGTATTGCAAACAACCATGCTATTTCTTTGCGTTTTATCCCATACAATATTGACGAACAAGCCAAATCTTACTTTGTTCATAGCTATGTCCTTATCCAAGAAGGCACTGCTGGCTATCTATCCGGCGTTGCTCGACTGCTAGTTCGACCGAGCCTCAGCAGCGCCCTGGAGGCGGCCATGGTCGCAGTTGGTTCAGCAGGGATGGCGTGTAAAGAATCATCGCCACTTCTGGAGCTAAAGGCAAGACAGAGCTACAGTACTGCTATAAATTACATCAATGAAGCAATTCACAGCGCGACCAAGATACAAGAGGCTGGGACGCTCGCCGCCATTTTGGTACTTGGACTTTATGAAGTAGGTGGCATTCTGGCATCTGTCTTACATGAGGAGACGATTTTGTTGGGCTTTATGTTTCTTGAAAGTGCTGACATTTCTAGATGATCATGTGCGATAGCCAGCAGTCATCAAAAGCATGGTATAATCACATGTTGGGTGCACTGGCAGTGGCTCATATCCGTGGCGCCCAGCAGTTTAAGGACAGCGAAGTCGGGATGGAGCTATTCCTACATCTCCGATCGCAAATAGTTAGTCGGACAATGGCCGGTTGTTAGTAATATGCTAACAAGCGTTTAGATAATATCCTGCATCCAAAGAAGTGAAGAGATTCCGGACTCTATCAAGAGACTGACCGATGAAGCCCACAAATACGGACCATTCCGATCGCTGGGGCCCAATCAACTGGGTGGTGTAATCATGAAATTGTGCTCCTTGCGAGCTTGGATCAGATTGAACCCAGATGTGGGGTAGCAAGCGGCATTTGCTGAATGCATCGATATTGAGAAAGATATTCGAAACCTGCATCACCCGATTTTACGCTCTCAAGGCCCATCCACTACTAAATTTGTTGAAGAGGTGACGGACGAAGTCTACCTAAAAAAACACCACACTTACCGAAGTCTACGGAGCGCCTGGGTCTGGAATTTGTACCATGTGGCGAAGATTATCTTACACGAAACCATTGTTGATTTGCTTCAGCCGCAAATCGCCAATACCAACACAATGCCAGGAGTACTGGCGTCTCAGGCCATGACTCAATACGACGAGTCTCTTTGTGATCTCCACGAAGCAAGCTCAGATATATTCGCTTCAGTTCCGTTTTATCTGAATTTCCATCAAAGGGATGAAAATTCCCCGAAACCGGTAAACGCCTTGATTCTCATGTGGAATCTGTACGCCGCAGCCCGTCTTGAGATTTGCGCGGGGCCGGCAAGAGACTGGGCTATTCAGCGATTGCAATTCATTGGCCATTCCATGGGCGTGAGGCAAGCTACAGCACTGGTGAGTGTGTTGAAGAAGCGATCTGCATGGGAAGCTATAGAGAATGGGCAGATTCTTGAATGTGAGAGCCTCAAGGCCAGAAGAATCGGCGGTGCGGACACACGTTTGCTGAGGTACCTAACCGACTTACCTCCCGAACCTTTCAATAGAGGAGGGCCAGAGGTTTTGCTGTAATACGCAGGGTTTGTGCATCTGTTTTATATACCCGAGAAATAGCGCGAATATAGTGGAATTTGATCTGCTTTTTATGTGATAAGTAACGTATTATGAGAAATTCACGGAATGAACATGAAGCCTCCCTCCTCTTTGACGGGTCTGTATTTCTGCTCATCTCAGCGACTTCTTACTGACACTAATCGAGCAATCGAGTTAATGGTGGCAGATTAAACCCGAGGTTTAGCCAGCATTTAGCCAGAATCGGGATGCACTCTGATTGGCCAAATTATAGTCACGTGACATAATTAGGTAAGATGACTCCTTGCTTACTGAGTGAAGTCGCGGTTGCGGTATTTTCCTTTGTCGCACTGCTTCACGATCGAGGCATGCTCTTCATGTTCTCTACCAGCGACAAGCCTTTGTTTTTACATCAGCAGAGCGCAGCGCGTCACGTTCATTTTGCATCCTTTTCTTCTAGATGCTGTTCTAGATGCTATTCTAGATGCTGCGTACTCTGCCATGATAGCCACCACTGCATCGCTTTCTCGAGATGTGAATGACGACAACGACGACGATGATGAGTCGACACAGCCTTTTTCCTCGCCCGGGTCAGTGGAATAGTTCTCGTGCGATTCCATCGAGCTGTATGCTTGTGTGGATAGCCGTGCCGCTCTGCTCGATGGCATTATCCAGCCGAAAGTTGCCTGCGAAGCAAGACCGGGAAATTCCTATGCATACTTGACACGCTTGTTGCTTCAGACAAGCCTGTTAAAATGGTAGGGGTCTTGTTGGCCGCGGATTGCGAGTAGCAGTTCATTGCGATACGCGATGGACTTGCGTTGGTCGGTTGCAAGCCATTCCGTGGCATGCGACGGCTTGCTCCTCTCTCGCCTCCTTATGCCAGTACTTTCTCTGCGACGATGCCATCATGCAATGAGCGGCGGGACTTTGTTTAGCACCCTCCATTCCATGTGCCTTCGCCAGCAACACCACTAAACCAATGGCCAAGTGCATTCCCTTGACTGTTTGATGTACTGACGCGCTCATCCCTCTAGACGTCCATTTGCAACGGAACAATTCGATGACAAGGACGAACTGACCAATGATGACAACGGCAACAACGGCAGTGTCAGCGGCATCAGCAAAAATGATGATGGCGAAGACTCACCTGAGCCAGCTTCCAATGACCAACATGGAGAGGCTTTCGAGGTTGACATGACATGTCGAAACAATTTGTTGACCTGGCAAGATGCCGACGGCCAAATGCAACGTGTTGAGGGCCTAAACCTCGATTTATACTTGGATACGTCAACCAATACAGCTATTTTCAAAATATATGGCTATGTCTTGCTGAAAGGCAGTAAAACCAAGAGCAGTAAACAAGCAGTTTATCTATTCATACATCCTGAAAGCATTCGGTTCATTGCTCTGCAAACCGGGCATGCCGCTCCATTCTCAACGCTGATACCTTCTGGGCCCAAACACCACTCGCTTTGCTTCTCCCTCACGGCACAACCCCAACTCGTTGTTCCTAAGAATCGTATCCTGGAATCCCGACCAAAGACCAGAGCCCTACTAGATTCCATACAAGCTCTCGCCACGGTGACGGCTTTCACTGTACATCTCAGTAATCTTGACACGGTCGCATCGACGCAGGAAAATCTGGAATTGATTGCCTCGACTTTTTCACTGTCGCGTGATGACAACCGCCCGTCTACCAACACAAGGCGTGCCAATCTCACAACGTTGTATGCTGGTAGAGGAGGCGAAATTGTCAATGCGAAGAACGATGATGCCAATACCGAAACCTGTTTACCTCAGTACAGTGAGCCCGCGCCCAGTCGTAGCCACCATTCCAGTGAGCAAGCCGTACTCTCTTACCCCAAGTTCCAAGCTCACCCAGCTTCACTATAGATAAGCGCAAGCGCGATCATTCCGACCTTGACACTGAGCGCCCATCCACAACCCAGGACCACATCCTACTCATTCTCAAAGATATTTGTACTCGCCTCGATAGTATAGAAGGTCGCATGGTAAAGCTTGAAGACAAAGTCTCAGAGGCATTGGATACTAGACAAAGCCCATGTCGGTATGGAGAGGAAGAGAGGCTGGAATTATTAGAAGAGGTTGAGAACCGAGTCGATGACTGTATAACGGATATGAGGATTGAATCTCAAGACATAATCCAAGACCTTAAAGATGAAGTTGATGGAACATTGGAACGACTGGATAGTGAGGCGAACGAGAGGATAGAACGTTTGGAAAATGACGTTGAAGAGAATACAACAAAGCTGGTAGAGAAATGCTTGAGAAAGAAATTACGAAACGCCAGCTTGCGAATCGATGGCTCAGTATTTTTAGACCTCTAGATAGTTAATTCGGAGCCTCTTTACTACGCAAATAATTTGCTTGGCTTGCCTGAGTCTCATGTGCAATAAATAAGGCTGCTTCAATTAGTTGTTCGCCCATCGCTAACCTAAAACTGCCGCCATGAATCTATACCAGGCATATTGTGAAGAACATGGCAATTCGACATTAAGATCAGTTCTAGTTATATAGCCTATAACAGCTGCTTCAATCTCACGTAGCATTGTTTTGGCACAACGGTTGCTGTGTCAATGCCTTCGTACGAGCTGAGTTCCGCAGGGCAAGGCTGAAAGTCGAAATTCCATACCAGCATGGCCAAGACAATTCGCAGTTCCATGTATGCCAACTTCTTTCCAAAACAGCCTCGAGGTCCACCACCAAATGTTAGAAACGGTCCAGAATTGATGTTGTATTCAATTCCTTCAAATTCTGTGTCGCCCTCGCCGTCCGACTTCACTCCTGTTGTTCTCTGTAGCCACCGTTCCGGACGGAAGCAGCTTATATCGTCGGCATTCCATTCGCCCACGCGGTCCTTTGAGCCCTGTGACGTATCTGACCTGACAGCCTCAGGAATGTTAAATCCAGATTCCAATTGCCCTCCTGGCCCGTGGTTATAAATCATAATTCCGGTGCCTTTGGGAACTGGATGGCCCAATATTGTGACATCCGTCAAAGCCTCACGTAAAATGGTGGGGATAGTTTTGGTCATCCGCAAACATTCCTCTAGGAAGGCGTCGAAGAAAGGTGCCGGTTTTTCGATAATCTCCATCACAGTTGGCTGGCGTTTTTCGGCATGAGCTTCTGCAAAGGCCGTGCGTAATTGACGACGGAGCTTGGCTTGGGAACTCTGATTATCGGCCAAGAATTTCGTGATCCATGAGAGCGTTGTGGATGAGGTGTCATGTCCAGTAGCCACATAACCGAATAACTGCATCATATCCAGTCAGCGTTACCTATTCCAAAATTCACATTAATTAAACAGGATAGAGCATTCAATATTACCTCATCTCTCATCCTCGGCGCGTTGATGTTTGGCTTTCTCCCTTCCTTCTTCGCGTAGCCAAATTCCCTTAGAAGCATCATGTCCATCGCACATCGCATGTGATTCTCCTGTATATTCTCCGACGTCAACCTCTCAACACCTTTCTTGATTTCATCTGTAATAAATGCCTCTTTCTGAGCAAAGTCTCTGCGCCAGATTGTGTTCCTCAAAATCCAATGATGGAGGCGCGGGAATGGAGATTTATATGCCACCGCCACGGATCCTGTCACCTTAATCAGAGCCATACGGGATTCGGGTATAGGAATGCGGCTGTAGGTGACAGGATCATCTATGGAGTTTGCTGATCTGATTTTAGATGGCTGAAGCTGTAAGAATTCATATTGCTTCTGAGTTGTTGATTGCTCAAGAGGGATACCGAAAGCAGCTGCAAGAATGATGTCGAGAGCAACATAATGAATGTCCTCGTGTGCAGAGAATGGGCGCCCAGAAGTTTCAGCAGCTTTATGTGCCCACATATCAACCAGCACAGTGGCGATATCGTAAATGTGTACAGCAGAAACCTACGATTAAAACTTAGCATACACCGTTTACCGATGGAAGAAATGGCAATCTTACCTCATTGAGGAATGCTGGCGTCATCAAATCTCTTACAAGCTCTTTATTTCCCTTAAATCGAGGATCTCGTGTCTGCATGGCAAGATGAAAGTTTGACCCAATAGTTCCGAAAATGTCTGCATTTCTCTTGCTCCTGTCAAATTCTCGGTGTCTCTTTGTCAAAATGTCATATCCTTCGCGAAAATCCGTTATAAGCACAAACGGTTTGGGGTATGGGAACATGAAGACTTGGGAAATAGAGGTATCCAGCTTCGTATTATGATCGCGGAAGAAATGCCTGAAATCCCCTTTCTTCTGGTATCGTCGGATGTCTGGTGTATCGCCCAGAAGTCGACTTGCCGACAATTTATTGTAAGGGATGTTGCCTGGAATGGGCTTTGGGAAATGCCGAATATAGAGCCAGTAGAGAAAGACGCATATGATAACAAGAGCAATCGGTAGGGGCGTTGAAATCCTCCAGAAGGCAAGAAGCCCACCTCTGCTTGCTTCGGCCATTGCTTGATTTTCGACCTTAATGATTGGTTAAATGATATGTCAATACCTATTTATCATGAAATGTATGCTCTACGTGGAATCATACCGTAAGAGTGATTATATTGGCAAGATCATAGCTGCGACTGTACGGCCTCTTATATTATTTACAATCATAACACCCGCACACACCGATTCGGAACGCATGTCTTTGTGGCTGAATTATTAGGATGACTAGTGATTATGTTCTCCATAAATCATGCTATTAAGAAGCTCCTCATTCGCTCGTATCAAGTGACATATTGATGGCTAAAATCCGCAAGACTCCTTTTCTATAAGGGCTTACTCAGACCGAGAAGGATCCGAATCTTATTTAGGTAACATTGCGTAACCTGTCTATGAAAGATAAAGAGAGTTTTGCATAATATTGTCATCAGTGCAACAAAGCATGATGCTTTATTATGGGAATTTATAAAATAAACGATTCTGATATGTTTACCGCACTGCGGTGTTGCTTCTTGCGTATTTGAGGGAACATGGAGACTGCCAAACCATGATGATATTTTAAGAATGATTTCTGTGCTGGGCAAACCAGGGACCACAAAATAGATATGCGTGTACATGACCACCATTCTAGATGTGTTTAGTGTAGTGGGGATGTGCAGATTGTATGTTTCTATATACGGAGTACGAGCATTCATATTGCTCACCATTCCTACTCCCTCTCTTTGTTTTTTCTTCCTTCTTTTTGCTGACCCCTAGGGTAACTGAATTTCAAGCGTGCTGCCAGCAGGAAAGAAAGAAAAACCGCCAACACAACGAAGGATTTACAGTCCATTTATCTTCATTCCGAAATTCTCTTTTACTTTTTACTTCATCAAATTTTTGAGACAAATCCGATGCCGACGAGAAACAATTAATACAGAAGCCAGCGCCATTATACGAGGGAACACGTACGTGAAATACCCTAATGCAAGTGGCATGTCACCTCTGTACGGATCGTTTCGTCGAGCCATCCCAGTTAGCACAAGCTTTACAGGGGTTGAATATCGCAATGCCTACCAAGTATTACTGACGCGTTCTGCTGCGGGGACCGGTCCATGTTCCCGCCTTCAACGAGCGTCTTTCAGCCGCGTAAACACGTACGTGGATTGGGGCGCCGGCCATTTGTCAATACTTCTGGAAAGATCCCGTTAAAATCTCAGATAGGTGCTATTTGATAGTATCTCCTTCATCTCTCATGCGATTTGTTTGATCTGGCCTCGAAGATGCTTGCACACTCGACAAGCGAAAAGCAATCCCTCATTGAGAAGGGTATATTGCCAATCGACTCAACCCCTCCGCGGCAGCCTACAAAAAATCACAACATGCCGCAGAACTGGGTCTTGCTGGCCATCATATCTTCGATTTTGTTCTTCTGGGGTCAACTGGCTTCTCGTGAGTCCGCTACAGCTCACGTTGGCCAGCTCCTCACCAAGTACGGACGTACCCTGGGGAGATCATTGAGTGGACTTTGTGTGGAAATATAGAGGGCAGCGATCTGGAATGCAGCTCAATCACTGTACCAATGGATCAATTCAGCAAGGATAATCCGCGCAACCATACTTTTAGCATTCCTCTTGCACGGCTACGCGGCTCCAAAAGAGCAACCAAAAACATCATTGTTAATCCAGGTGGCCCAGGAGGCAGCGGCATAAACTGGCTCTATCGGAAGGGAAAGGCGACTCAGAAACTTGCCGGCGACAACTTTCACATTTTGTCATTTGACCCACGGGGCGTCAATAACTCCCGACCACAAGCTACTTGCTTCCCGGATGATGAAACCCGCAAAGCACGATCCATCTCACTCTCCTATGATCCCCTTGTGGATGGCCCAAGGCTTCACCCTTGGACTAGCAATTATGTTCAGGCGTGCTCCGATACAATGGGCGAGTATGGCCCGTACATGAATACCCCGCAGACGGCTGCAGACATGAATAGCATCCTCGACGCAGTTGGCCAAGAGAATATGATCTACTGGGGTTTTAGCTATGGCAGCCTACTTGGACAAACTTACGCGACTCTGTTTCCAGAACGATCAGAGCGAGTCATTATTGACGGTGTTGTGAACCAATTCTACTGGTATACTGATCCCTTGGAAGGGGATTATGAGGACACCGACAAGGTGTTTGATGGATTTTTCAACGAATGCGTAAAGGCTTCTGACGAATGCCCTTTATATGCCTTTGGTCGTACTAAAGAGGATTTGAAGCGAAACGTTACCAATTTTCTTCGGTTCCTGAAAGAAGATCCTATACCAGCCTATATCAATAACACGGCCTTTGGGTTGATAGATTACAGCACGATCTGGCTCCGTGGCATTTTCCCTGCCTTGTATAGACCCGCTTCTTGGTATATGCTTGCTGACACCATAGCACAACTCATGAATGGGAACGCGACAGCTGCACTGCTTGCTTTCGGCCTGGATACAAACAGCTCGATGGTCATGGAGCATGGAATGATAATCCATAGCAACGACGGCGCTGCTGGAAAATCACACTGGCCAGAGAAAAAGAAGGAGCTATTGGAAATGCTGCAGCCTGTATGGAATTCATCGTCATTTGCCATTACACAAATGGAGGAATTTTTTACCAAAGCACAGTGGCTGATCCCAAAGGAACACTCATTTGCTCCACGCCGAGGTGTTGAGACCTTACACCCGCTACTCATCCTCTCCACTACGTACGATCCGATTTTTCCGCTTCACTCTGCAAAGGTAGCAAGAGAATCATTCGTGGGCTCACGCTTAATCGAGATCGAGGGATACGGTCATTGCTCTTCCGCGATGCCGTCCTCGTGCCTAGTGCCACACCTGCGTGCGTTCCTTAACAATGGCACTTCGCCAGAGAGAGATGTGAAATGCGGTGTTGACGGACCATATTCTATTACCCCAAATCAGAAGGAAGAAATTATGGCTGGCCGATTGGAATCCGAACAAGGTGAACTTCGTGCCGCTCAGTATGAGCTCGCAGGTCCGGGAGAATTGGCCAACTGGCTGTAAATGCAAGTATCAAATTAAATCTGTGTTCTATGGACATAATCACCTCGACGGATTTATTGTGCGATTTTTTATTCACTGCATGTACCATATTAACTCCGACCATATAGACCATGAAAATGCGACACACAGGGAAGTGTTTGCTGACATAATTTTCAATAGTTTGTTCGTCGATACCATCTTATCTCCGCAAAGCCAGGAAATATTGATTGCCGGAGACACGGTGGAACTGCCGTAACTACTGTAATTGGATAGACCAACAAAGCAAGTTGCTCATGCATGTTAAATGCCGTGAATGACACGGTACACTTCAAAGAAAATACCAATTTTACGGGATTAGACGGACATAAATGTTTCATTGAGGGTTATCGTCTGCCAATGTAGATTGGTGATGTGAATGTGAATTTGTTCGCGGAGCACCCGGAGACCCAAAGTCCCTATATATAACAAGTCATTCCTACGACAAAGTGTTCCAAGTTGAACTCCATCTCATCCTCATAAATAAAAACTACTCAGTACTCGAAACTAACAATGTCTTTACTGCAATTGCCGCTTGCCGGCAAGACGGCTCTTGTGACTGGTGGTATCAGGGGAATTGGGCGAGGCATTTCTCTGGAACTTGCTCGCCGAGGCGCCAGCGTTGCCATGGTATATGCTAACCCGAGCCGTGCCGAGACCGCAAAGGAAGCAGTCAAAGAACTCCTTTCACTTAATTCTGGCGCAAAGGCAGTCAGTATTTTGGCAGACCTGAAAGTATCCAGCAACTATCAAAAAATCATTGACGAAGCTCTGCGAGAGTTGGGTGTTGAAAACATTGATATTGTTGGTACGTTGATTCTCCAAAAGTTGTGAATTTGCGTATCATGTTGTTGGGAGTTAACACAACAACAGTTCACAATGCAGCTTACGCCGCACCCATATCAACCGAAAGCACTACGGAGGCAATTTATGACGATACGATGGCGACAAACCTGCGAGCTCCATTTTTCCTTACGCAGAAGTTGCTCCCGTATATACCACGTGGAGGGCGCATCATTCTTATTTCATCCATTGCAGCTAGGCGGTTTTCGTTTGGAATGCACCAAACTGCCTATGCTATTAGCAAGGCAGCGGTGGAGGCGTTGGCTAGAAACTGGGCTGTTGAGGTGAGTGGGATAAATCTTGTTAGCTTGTGGCATTCTAACTCGAATCCTAGTTTGGCCAACCCCGCGGTATTACTGTCAATGGTAAGTATACGGTCTTTCATCCCCTTTACCTGAAACGTATCGCTCACTCATGCAGCACTGTCGGTCGGGTTTGTTGAAACGGAATTGGTTCAAAGCCTCTCCCCTGAGGCTCTGGAAGCTTATCGCGTAGAAAACGCGCGTGTGACTGCAGCTGCCCCCAGGAGCGGCACTCCAGATGATATTGCCCAGATAGTGGCCTTCATTGCTGACGAAGGGTCTCGTTGGGTGACCGGAAGTACCATTTCAGCCAATGGCGGCAAATGGCCAATTTAGTCAAGATCATTACACGTTGCATTCCACACTTCCCAAATCTTCTGCTGTACCTATAGCGAGAATACATTGTGGTATATTTAGCCTGCTTACTGCTTCCAAAACCTGTGGTTTAAGGGGAGAAGCTTGGACCCTCCAAAATACAATCATATACACCCACGTTTCACGACGATGGTCTTGCCATCATCCATAGCAACGCTAACATATAACGATTGTGTCCTTTTATGCAATTCCATCTGATCTGCGAATTATTTATTTATCAGGCATTAAAAGAGTTAAAAATGCCTATATACTATAATCTCTACACTAAGCTTCCCTCCTATATCTATAGGTACCCTACCTTTTAGGTACTTAACTACTAAAAACCCTTATTTTATTTAATTAGTTATTAAATAAAATAACCTTAATTTTTACTTTTATAGTTTTATTTAAGAATTTTAAAAAAATAAAAATATTTATAAACTCTTTAAACTTTTAAAATAAATTAAATTCTATTACCTTTAGATTTATAATAGTTTTTTAACCTTAAAAAAAAAGTAACCTTTTTTAACTTAAAAATAAAAAAAAATTATAATTTTTTCTTTTACTATTAAGAAAAAAAAAAAATATTTTAAATAAGCTTCCCTTTTATATCTACAGGTACCCTACCTTTTGGGTACCTAGTTACTAAAAACCCTTACTCTGTTTAACTAGCTATTAGATAAAACAACCTTGCTTTTTACTTTTACGGTCCTATCTAGGGCCTCTGGAGAGATAGAAATATTTATAAACCCTCCGGACCCTTAGAATAGACTAAACCCTATTGCCCCCAGACCTGCAATAGCCCCCCAGCTTCAGAAGGAAGTAACCCCCTCTGGCCTAAGAATGGGAGAGGTTATAATCCTCCCCTTTACCCCTAAGAAGAAAAGACGCTTCAGAGAAGCCCTCGGCGTAGATAAAATGCCCTCGCCTAGCTTTAATAAAGTAAAACTAAAGCGCAGCAGCAATAGCAACTGCAGCGTAGACTGCCTTAAGAGGCCTCATTACCTTTATCTTTAACGGTATAAAGAAAACCACTAACCTAAATAAGGAGGGGAAACCCCTTACTAAAAATAAAATTATAAGCTAAATTAATGAAATTAATGTATAACAACGGGCTAGATAAGATGTAGTATTAAATATAGCTATAGTTATTAACTCCTGCCTGTTGTAATATACCTCCTAGCTTTCTTTAGCAGTAGTAAAATAAGTTTGCTTATACCTAAACACTACTTTTAAAAACTTTATTACCTCCTACATTAACCCCAAGGGGAGACCCAAAGACCCTAAGAAACTAGGTAGTAAAGAAAGAGCTACTTAATTAACTAAGACAGCATTAGCTAATACACCCTATAATAAGAAAGATAAATCAGACGCCGCTAGGTCCCCTACTATAGCGGAAGCCCCTGCGCCTACTAAAAAAGCAGGCTAGAAGGCCCCTAGGGTTACGTAGGCATAAATTACGTCATAAGAAAATACTTATAATAAAAACCCTTAGAGGGGAATTAATAACCTAAAGTATTCCTTTATAAGTGGCAGAAGGCCGGCCCCCGCTACTAATAAAAAGAATATAAATAAATTTAATAAACCTAAGGAGAGCCTCGATAACTTATATTTTATCCTAAGTCCCCTAGACCACACATAGAGAAAGCTATTAGCTATCGGGGCTAGATAGGAATTAATTAGAATCTTAAAGCTTATAAGCGAGGATATTACTTACTTCCAGGAGGTCTAATTAAGCTTTACCCTTAAAAACAAAAATTAAGACAATTAAAAATAAAATCATCACACTTTAGCCAATAGCAGAAAATAACAGTTTAAAAATCAAAGAAGTATACTTATAAAAGGTTTTTCTTATACGCAGCGTATCAAAGACATATATTAATATAAGCGGGACCTACCCTACAGACACACTAATCCCAGAGGAGGCATATACTAAGGCAAGGGCTAAGGGCCTACCTATCTTCTGCCGTAAAGCTAACTTTAGGGAGTTCTTTAACATATACAGCTACTTTATCTCCTTTAATAAAAATATTAAACCCAGCTTTAAACTCTTTAGCAGCTCCCTTCTAGCAGAAATCCGGGTCTAACCCCCCTAAGTCACTTAATACTTCCGGTGCCTTAAATTCCATAACCCATAGAACTACACTAAGACTAAAAAATGCCGCAAATGCAGTAAACTATCTTTTAAACATAATAACACTATGTTAAACTACCCATCCCCCCGCAGTACATTAACTACAACAGCTCTTATATAGCAGACTTTTTAAAATACCCCACCAGGCCGGTCATTAAGAATAGAGAAAAAATATAAGCTACTAAAAGCTAACTTTAGGTAATTTAGGAATTAAGCCAGCAGGAATATATTAAAGCTAACCTACCTAAACTAAAGCCTACCCCCGCCCCGGCATCTAACATAGAAAAAGCGCTAAACCTAGGAGCCTACTTAAGCCCCCGCCTATAACTGCTAATCTTTAGTTTAGCACTACTCTTCCCCCCTTAAGCTCCAGCTAAAAAAGTCATAATTAAGGTTAACTTAAATAAAAAAGACTCCTATAAGGAGATCTCCCCTACTAAGTCAGCAGTCTACATAACCGGCCCTAATACTAAAAAAAAAAAAAAAAGCCGGAGGGGATAAATATATACTTAACGCCCCCCCTAGAATTAATAGACTACTTAACGTAAGCCTATAAACAATAGGCCCCATTACAGCCGCCGGAAAAACACTAGCCTTAAAATCTTCTAAGCTAACATTAGGAAGAATAGTCTATACTAAGATATTACCCTATTACTAATATAGGAAGGTAGCTATAATATTATACTAATCTAAGAACCCTATGCTAAGTAAAATAAGGTATTAAACAGGAGATAAACCAAAAATCACCCTAAATATTAAGCTTATAACCCCTTAAATAATTAAAGGGACGCTAAACCCTTAATTCTTATATTTATTAAAATCTCCCTAAACCTCCCTAGTAAATAACTCTCTCCCCTAGGCCTAAAAGACAGCTATATATGCTAGATAAAGATATACGAATATATTATTATTAACGTTTACTAAAGGGCTTTAGCAGACTTAGCTACAGAGACTTTTACTAAATAAGGCCCTCCCCCCCCCCGCTTTATTATTATAGGCGACTTTAACACCTCCCACTAGCTATAGGACTTAGGCAGAAGCGTAAACCCCACGGGTAATAAAATAACAGAGTAGGCTAAAAAGTATAACCTCCTCCCAGCCCTAGCAGACACGCCTACTTAACACTTAGGAAAGTGCATTAACCTAGTCTTTATAAACTGCCCCGCAGCAACTAGGGTTAAACACGCCCTTAACATAAGATTAAATTACTATATAGTAATCATAAACCTACCTAACCCCCTTAGGATAACTCCAGGGATAGGGAAAAAATATATCCCGTTAAAATACTAAGAAGACTTTAAATAACTTATACACTCCTTTGCCTAAACCCTCCCCTTAGTTAACCTAATCTCGCCGTCTAGGACCAACCTAAATAAGTATACCAAGGCCCTACAAAACCTCTTTAAATAAATCATAAAAGCAGCTAGCAAAACCAAGCACCAAAACAACTATAGCACACCGTAGTAGTCGAAGAAGTATAAAAACAGCCTACAAAGCCTATAAAAAAAAACAGCAGACAGCTCCCCCGCTTAAGAAAGAGCCCATAAAACCCTCAGAGACACCATACACCGCAGCAAACAAGCCCATTAAGACAAAATCATAACAAAAGCCAGCGCCACTAAAAACATTTAGTCAGTAGCTAAGTAGCGCAAAGCAACAGACCACTTCCAACCGCCCCCCCTAGTAAACAGAGACAAAAGCATCTTAGACCCCACGGAAAAAGCTACCTTCCTCAGAAATAAACTCCTTAAATAAAAGATAACAGAAGAGAATATCTTAAACCTATAGAAAGAGGACCTTCCCATTAATAAAAATATCCTCATAAGACTAAAATAATAAATAAAATTAAAGGCTAAGAAAGCCACAACGGGGTTAAGTAACACCGCGCCCAAAGTAGACAATATATTAGTCACCCTTCTATAACTAGCCTAGCCTACCATTAGCAGATACATTACTAACCTCTTCCACAGATACTTAATAATAGAGTATTACCTACTCCCTTTCTAAACAAGCTTCCCTCCTACACCTACAGGTACCCCACCTTTTGGGTGCCTAACCACCAAAAACTACCACCTGTTTGACTAGCTATCAGACAAAACGACTACGATTTTTTCATTCACGGTCCCATCTGGGGACTCTGGAGAGATGGAAAC
>MDJU01000595.1:0-19928 GCA_001721665.1 Trichoderma pleuroti
GAGATAGGATTGGAACAAAAGGCGGTTGAGGGCCGCCGATGATACTGGAATTCAGTTTGATGTTATGGTAATACGAATCGTATACATTCTTTTGATGCTTAAGGGGGTTCGCTCAAGTGATATTTGACTAGATTGTAAGAAGAGATAGTGATGTGATGGAGGGACATGCCGTATTACTTGTCTAATGGTTGGGCTCTCACTATAGCAACAAATACACACAGGCATTAATAAGGACAAGGCAGCCCCCTTTTACAATGGTAGCAAATCTATGCACTTTTATTACCGCATTGCAACCCAAACTATATAACAAACAATGATGATCTTCTCCATTATCCCCTTTTCTCTCCTTTACGCCCATAGCCTGCACGTCATATCGGCACCGGCACTGACAATCCAGGGGTGCTTGGGATGCCAGTCGACGTCCATGACGCCCAGCTTCTTGTCGACCTTGTGGCCCCTGAGCATCTTGACGGGGACAATGGTGGCGTTCTCCATGAGGTCGCCGACGACTTTGCCGTGGAAGATTTGCAGGGAACCGTCGTCGCTGGCGTCGGCGAAGAGGGGCAGGCCGCGGTGGAACTTTACGGCGCGGATGGCCTCTGGGTGGAAGCGCATGGTCTTGTAGGGGCGGTTGGAGAGGTCGAGGTCGTGCCAGAGCAGGCGGCGGTCGTAGGAGCCGACGATGAGGTTGTCGCCGCCCGGGTGGATGTCCATGGAGGAGATCCAGCGGGCGCCGGGCTGGATGACCTTGACGAGCTCCTGGCGCTGCAGGTCGTAGCAGCGGATCATGCGCTGGGTGGCGACGAAGAAGTAGGGGCGCGACGGGTGGAACTGGGCCGTCTGGGCGAGGCCGGGCAGCTTGCGGAAGGGCACCTGGCTGAGGTGCTTGGAGAGCGTGTGGATGACGACGGAGCTGCGCTGGCCCGTGGGGGACACGGTGCACAGGAAGTCGCCGCGGCGGTGCCAGTTGATGGTCTTGATGGCGGAGCGGACGGCCAACTTGAGCAGCACGCCCTTGGCCACGAGGGACGCGCTGGGGCGAGACCACTTGGCGGGAGGCTCCTTTCTGACGCCGTCGGCGGTGGTTGCGGCCGCGGCAGAGGAGCCGTTGGTTGCGTAGCCGAAGCCGGCGTCGAGGACATCGCGGCTGGCCTGCTCGGTGGCATCGCTGACAATGGGCGGCGCGATGAAGAAGAGGTCCTCGCCCGCGGCCGCGGCCAGGACGAAGGTGTCCTTGCTGGGGCGCCATCGCACCATGTTGACGGGCTCCGGCTCGGCGGCCGAGCTGAGCTGGGCGCTCCATTCCTGGTGGCCGTTGAGCGCCCAGATGCGGACGGTGCCGTCGTCGCTGCCCGAGGCGATCCACTCGCCGTCCGGGCTGAAGGCGACGGTGCGCACGCGGCTCGTGTGGCCCCTGAAGATGGTCTGGCACACCGTCGGGAACGGCCGCAGCTCCTCGGGGCGCGGCAGCTTGGGCAGCAGCGAGCTGGGGTCGATGTTGAGCCTGTTCTTGCGGACCCTGGGCGCCAGGTAGAGGTCGAGGCAGCGCTCGAAGCGCTCCTTGACGAACTCGCCGTACGCCGGCACCTTGCGCAGGGCGTCAAACTTGCTCGGCAGGTATTCCTTCTCCCTCTCCTCGGGGTCGAGCTTCTCCCACGTGTTCTTCTCCTCCGCCGTGGGCAGGTACTCGGGCGGAGGGTTGTAGCTGAGGTCGTAGCCCGGAGGCGCGAGCTTGGGCGCGGGGATGTGCATCACATGTCGCTCCTGGGGCTCCTCGTTGGCCCAGATGTCGTAGTACTTGTCCTCCTGCTCCGTCTCCGGCTCGGGCGGCCGGTAGGGCAGGATCTTGCCTTCCTTGATGGCGCGCACCAGCTTGGCTATCCTCTTGGCTTCGTGTTTTGAGGGGACGAATCGTCTCTTGGGTTCTGGGGCGGCGCTGAGGGGCATCTTCTCCTCGATGCTGGTGAAGTAGGGGATCATGTCCTGCGTGAGACTGTGTTAGCTGCCACTCATGCGAGTTTAGAGGTGGATGAGAAGAAGACATAACATACTGGGTAGGGATCGTAGTCGTCGCTGGGGACTTCGTTCATCTGCAATTTCTTCAGAAGCTCCAGCTCCTCCTGGCTGAGGTTCAGCGGCTTGCCCGTCTCGGGGTCGGTCAAGCCAGTCCAGCCCTTGGGAAGCTCAATGCTGTCCAGCAGGGCATCGAGAGCCTCGCCAGTAGCCGGCCGCATGATTTTCTTGCCGTTGATGTCGTATCCAATGTGCGGGTACGAGTCGTAGAAGGAGAGCGGGATGTTGCCAATGGTGTTGACCGGGCCCTGGGCATCCGAGTCGTCGCTGTCGTAGACTGGATCGATCTCTGCGTACTCGTAGCGCACGCCTCCATTGGCATCCTTGACGACTCTGTAGTTGGGTTCATCGTCTGCCTCGCCGTCGACGTCGGGCTTGCTCTTGGCATTGGACTCGCCATTGATTCCCTCGCCTTGTTCGTCACCGCTTCGCACATCATCCTCTTCATCCTCATCCTCGTCTTCGTCCTCGTCGAGTTCGGGCTCTTCGCCCTCTGACTGCGAATCCTCAACATCGTCGTCGTCGTCTTCGCTCTGCGACAAGATGCCCTCGAGCTCAGCGCCGTCGAATTCGTCGTCGGACTCGACAACTTCGGCAACTTCTTTCCGCTTCCTCGAGGGGAGTGAAGGAGCCATTGGACCGGTAATGTGTGGCTGTGGTGGTGGGCGAATGGAAATGCGCTCTCAAAGATTATCACAGACACTCGCAGCAATAGTGTAAGTTTTTTTTTTCTGTTGGCGATAAGATAGCTCCGTCAAGGCGCGGAATTTTGCTCTTGGCGCGCCCCACTCTGCGGAACGGCCCCGCCATTGTCTTTGATCTCTCAGTATGAGTATTTCAGGAACTGCCAACTTGAGGCTCATGAATGAAGAGAAAAGTACAATAAAAATACAATAGAAAACGTCGTCAATCAAGTATTTCTTGTGTAGGTCGTTTTCAGAAGTCTCATTAATGGCCTGGTCTAGTGGCCCACGAGTACGTAGTCAAAACCGTCTGCATTCACTTACATGAAGTTTGCACCGACTACGAGCAGTGCATGTAATGAAAGATTCGCCCTGCCGATCTCTTAAAAATTAGAGACTTCTCCGTAAACGAGAATAAACGAGATCGATTTCTTTTAGCCTCCTAAAGTCTCGGAATCTCTATAATATGCGACGGCCTGTGGGTATCATGGAATACAAATCTCTCGGCTTGACTTTAGTTGTATCCGAGCCTCAATCCGAATCACAATCTGGATTCTTGGATACCATCAATACCTGAGTACCTATATGAAGTTTCATTTTTCTTCAACGCCGGTCATCTATGATGAATGAAATGAATGTGGGATCGGAGTTCCAGATTTAGAAACTATATCCAGCTCGGTCTGAGTCACTCACCGTTGGCGCAGAAAGTAGTTCATTATATGCCCATTTGCGGCTAGCCAACCAAGCTACCCCATGTAAGAGCGATTCTACATACGCAGCTGTTGGTACACGTAGCTCATTGATGAATGCAATCTGGCACCGCATATTTACTGAAAAGAAACCCGTTCGAATTGTAAGCTTATTCAATAAAAATAGGTCGCAATTGTGTTCACGCTATGGAAATACAACGAGCCACTAGACTTACAAACGACGACGTTTCGGACAGAGACTTTTCCTTTGAAATATCTGCCAAAGTGGCCAGACCCTATGAAGCCCTTGCCCTGGGTGCAGAGATTACCACGAATCTGATTGCCGCTGGAAAAAAGGACTTTGGGTTTGACGAGTCTGAGTTTGAGAATGTCAAAGAGCCTGATGGCGTTCTCTTCGCTGTAGTGGAGGATGAAGGAGTATACGGATATGTACATGCGGCAAAGTCTTGGAACAACATGGTCGAGGTTCGCTGGATCGTGCTGGATGTGAGCATTCGAGGACATGGTTATGGTAGAAAGCTGCTGGATAAAGTGGTCGAGTGGGCTCGCCAGCTGGGAGTTGCTGGTATCCGGCTAGAATCTCAATCAAACAGCGTTGCCGCATGCTACTTCTATAGGCAATACGGATTCAAGTTTGGAGGCTATGATGAGTATTTGTACAAAGGGATCACACAGAATAAGGACGAGACGGCATTCTTTTGGTACTACATGTTGGAGTAAAAGGAAACAACAGTGTATTGCCATCACTAATTAATTATGAAAAGATGAGCAGAAACAAAAGAACTTTTCTAAATCTCCCAAGGGTATCTGTTCTAGCTATTTCGGTCAGAGGTTTCCACACAAGTGTAGTCATCCTCCATATTATATAGCAGAACTGTGTAGGGCAATCGGGTCCATCTCCAAATCAAACCAAAGGCGCAACTATCGTAAGTCGTAATTCAACATTTGTAAACGAATGAAAAAAAAATCATCTTTCGGTGAGTCTGAATCGCATTGTGCTACAATCACCGCATGGCATAGTGTTGCGCCTGTATAACGTGTTAGAATCCTGCAGAGTGTAGTAGCATCGATAAAACTCACCAGAATTGTCCAGCTCTGCTCTTTCCTGCAAGCCTCCTGGGCTTCCTTCCATGTCATTTTCTTTTCTTTTTTGGAGGGGCCTGTAGAAACACTGGTGTAAGTCTTGTTGCCATGGATCATCTAGGCATGGGAGTCGGAGTCTTTACTAGCTGCAGCTTCTTTTTCAGACATTGTATTTGACTGGCCGACCAAGGTCACTTCAGACGACATTGCTTCAGGCTTGGAAGCGATGGGAGCTGATTTCTTTGATGAGAGTCGGAGAGGCATGTTGTTTAGATGTGTGTGGTAGTCGTTAAGGTGAATAGAATTTTTTAATTGTTGAGGGTGATTGATGAATCTTCCCGACTTGTTGTGGCAGTTGAGACGTCGATTTATTCAAAAGAGATGTATGTATATATATGTATGTTGACGATGAGGAGGCGATGTAAACGGCCGAAGGCGTGTTTCGGTAGGGCTGAGTGAGACTTTGAATAATCGCCAAAGCTTGTTGAATGGTTTAAATGTAAGCTTATGTTGCTACTTGCTGATGAGATTGAAATCAGTAGAGGAGGACGGCCTACGTCTCTATATATACATACATCTCCATCCACAACTCATTCGAGTCAGCTCGTCTAAGAAACCTTAATGAACCCCGGATTCCAGGGATTCTCACACGTGTGGATTCGCTCAAGCCACGCAAGCTCGGCTCGACCATTCCGACTCCTGAGTCATCCACCGTCCATCACAAAGCGTATTTGATATCTTACTCGAATCATCATAGCCCCCGGACATGTCGTATAAGTCGACCGGAGGTCATCATAGGGCCATTGTCTCCCCGATTGGCTCGGCGTGACTGTTCGATCCACTCTTCACGCCCTTGTGATGGCTAAAACTCGCGACTAGTGTTTCCGAGCTGACTGGTCTTCTCCAGCCGAGACCGAACCCGAAGCCGGCCAGGAGATCCGACTTCTTGAATCACCTTGATACTCGCGACATTATTGCCTTTTTCAGCACAATCTCTCCCGAATACGGATATTGTGCATTGAAAAAACTCTTCGCCCAACATATACAACCCCCAGGCTAAATGGCTGCGTTGTCAGAACCGCCTCCGATGTCACTCCGCAGACCCAATGGGCGTCCTGTGGCTTGTGACAACTGCAGGTCGCGGAAAGTGGCTTGTGACCACCGACAACCTGTTTGTAAGCGATGCCTCGACAGAGGGCAAGAAGCAGAGTGCGTCTATACCTCTTCAGTCCCTCGGAAGCGACCGTTATCGTATCAGGCAACATCGCGCGCCCCCGTGAACCAGCATGGAGCTCCGAGGACGGCCGGTCCGTCGCCGGGCCATCGGCTTGAGTCTGCCGAGGACGACCGAGCGCTTCGCCGTGCAGAGTCCCGGCAGCATGCTCATGTAGACATTCACGGCAGCAGGGCAAATGTGTCGTCATCACCCCTGGAAACTCATCATCGCGTCTATTCCATTGAGTCACTGCTTGACCCCAACGGACGTCGTCGCCAATCAACCAACCATGACCTCGCCCCTTCGGTTACGACGACTCCAGGGGGCCATCTCCCTTCGGACAGGGCATCTACACCTCTGGACCAGACGTCGGGGTACCTGGGCTTCACCAGCTACTCGTCAGTCTTTGAAGAGACCGAGAATAGTCTTTCCATGCTTCAGGGGTTCCACGCCTGGCTGCCCCAGGGAACAAACACCAGGCTAAGGCAGAACCCTGATCAGATTCCAAGGTACCTCTGCTCGCCGACAAAGGAGATGTGCCTTGTTGTGCTTAGAGGCATCCCGTCCCCAAATATTGGCCACTTTGAGATTGTCAAGGACTCTCCGTTCTTCCGAGATGGTTGGCTCAAAGTGACGGCACAACGTGTGCTCTCGGACTTACACGAGAGGTTCGGTTCGTATCTCGGATCTTGCCGCGTGGATTCACAACTGGAAGATATTGCACTCTTCCTGAGCGATAACACCACCAAACCATTCCATGAGAGCGAACCTGATCCCGAGAAGTGGATCGGCCAGTTCACGGGGCCCAACTTGAGATGGGAGTCACTCGGACTCATCTTTAGCTACGGTGAACTAACCTTTTCGGATACCAACAAACCTTACGATGGATTTGACAGCAAGTTAGCAAAGAAGGAATGGCTAGAGATATCTCGCGTCTGTCTGGGTCTTTGCATGGACCTGAGCAGGAGATTTGCGTCGGCGAACAGCCTGCTAGCCCAGCTCTCGCAGCGCCGAAGCACGCTGGAATCCATTCACGCGGGTGATGCTAGTAAGTGGACTCCCCTACCTTGCCATTGTGATTTGTGACTCCAAACCTCCGATGTACGGTGCAAGCAGGGAACTGTACCATTGCTAACAGGCCAGGCTATTCCACATGGAGGAGCGGAGCAGAGTCGGTGGCTTTGGCGACATTCCTTGGGATGCATGCCGAGTCGAATTCTCCGTCTTACGAGCCGTCATTGGCCTCTGAGTCTCGACGGCGCCTTTTCGCGCAGATGTTTGTCGGGGAAAAGCACGCAGTCTTGTTCACGGGTCGGCCACCCAGACTCTCTCATCGCTATGCGTTTACCCCCCTTCCCCTGGACTTGCGAGACGAAGATCTGCTCAAGGGGGGAGAGGCTCTTAGGGAGGCTGTGAAGTCACTAGATGAGAACGGATGGAATACGAGCGGGAAGATGTATTCTGCTACATTCACTCGAGCGAGATACATTATAGCGCTTATACAAGACGAGTTGGTTGAGATTGGGATAGGCAAGGCCAGGCAGAAAGTTGCCGGCGCTCTTCTTCGGTAAGCACACACTCTTCTTGGTACTTCTATCCCGCCCCAACCCAACCCCGCTGACCTTTGTTCATGTTTTGCAGGGATCTCAAGGACCGGCACGTTGAGGCTGTGAAGGAGTTCCCTGCGTCTTTAGCCTACGATCCCGCTGATTTTGCCGACCCCGATTCCAACGTGAATATGATCTTTGCGCGAATATTGCTGCAGCTGGAGCAGCTGCAAAACCTTTTCCTTGTCGAGAGGATGTTATCAAAGCACGGAGAGGTAGACGAAGGTGGAATATTGCTCATTGCCTTTAAGCTTGTCTCGTTGACGCTGTTGTTTTGGACTCACAAGGACCGCTTTGCCCCTTTTAGGAATGACTTTGAGTGGCTGGTGAGACAGACAAGTTCCCCCCTTTTCCACACTTGTTATCCCCAAGCAAGACATATTTTTACTTACACAATTGTGTGGCGCTTTTAGGTCATGGCTTTTGCAACTCCCAGCGGTGGCATCCTCTGCATGGAGCTCCTCAACCCGACATTCAAGGGAAGTCATCCGAAGAACCCCTCGATAACACGATCCAACATCATCCAGCATCTCAGCCTCCTCATCGGTTTTCTCGAGTGGATTGACCCGTCTAGGCCGAATAGCGATTTGTGTGCGACG
This sequence comes from Trichoderma pleuroti, assembly GCA_001721665.1. NCBI lineage: Eukaryota > Fungi > Ascomycota > Sordariomycetes > Hypocreales > Hypocreaceae > Trichoderma > Trichoderma pleuroti. Next base: position 7,972 of record MDJU01000595.1, read on the forward strand.
GCTAGTGCCGTGATGAGGCGTGTGCTGGATCACGTTCTTAACGCGGCGAACGAGAACATGAGTTGGCGGCCGGAAGCGATGGAGGATATGCAGCTTGACCTTAGTCTTGAGCTTTTCGATACGTTTGATTGGATGAAACATGATGTGATGACGAGCCAAGTGATGGAGAACTAAGAGTTGATTGTTGCCAACGTTGAGTTGTTGCTTGTGTATGAACATGTTGAGATGAACATACTTATACCTATCTAGACTACCCATGGTAAATATTGCCGATACAAACCCTCCGAAATAACATAGGGAATAACTAAATGCACATTAAATCAAACAATACCCTTCATCCCTTCACGTACCACTGCTGAATAAACTCAAATGTCAAATCTCTCTCAACAAATCTCCTTCCCCAATCCCACTCGCCTTCCCCTTGGCCGCCGCAGCTCGCTCCCCTCCGTGTGTTCGCGCCACGATGACATTCTCGCCCTTTGGCAGCACATCATGCGGCCACCTACCGTCCTGTCTGACGAATCTCATGTGACTGCCCCCGCTGGGATCCTCTTTATATCCCAACGCCCCCATCGCCAACTTGAGTTGAGCGTAGGAAACAGCCGCATTTGCGCTGCCATGAATGTTGTAGACGGCTTCAAGCGTGGCCCAGTCGCGTTTCTTGATGATGCCTTTGGGCTGGCCGTCGGGAGCCTTGGGGAGTGACTGGATGGAAATGCCGGATAGAGCATCGACCAGAGGCTCGACTAGATTGTGAGGCGGGAGCTGCAGCTGTTCGAGAGTAGAATGAAGTGACTGCATCCATCGCGGATTGTACTTGTACATCTCCGCCGTGTGGTCCCTTTCCACCCATACCGCGTCGGTGAAGGCATCTCTTTCCTGCTGGCGCTCTCTCGCTTTATCCCTCTCACGAGCCGCGACGTGGCGATAGCTGGACGGCTGACTTACGATCTGGGCCTTTGCTCCCTTGCCTGCTTTGATTTCGTCCAGGTTGATGGGTGTTTCTTTTACGTTAAAAACGTATTCGGACCCAGATACGCCCATTGCCTTTTCGAGCCTGGAAATTGCTTCTTGGTTGGCCTTGGAGCCACGCCCTTCGTTGTTCTGGGGGTATATAAACTTACAGAGCAGCGAAGCCCCAAACCTCTTTAGATCGCCTCTGGCATGTCCCATTGAGATTGATTCATCCTTGAAGCCCTGCAGTTCGTCAAAGAAGAGAAAGAGTCTTTTCAAGCGCTTCGCGGGGATTTTCTTTTCAAAGTCAAAGTCGTCGAAATCTAGAAAGTTGATGGAAATACCTTTGCTGCCCAAGTCGAAATACCTTCGGCGAACGGTCTCGTCCACGGCTGCGCCCCCGACCTTGTCCATGGCGGGCCACAAGCACTCGAGGTGGTCGGCAAGCGAGGATAGCAGATTGAGATTGTCGATTGTGTCGTCCATCAAGTCTGTGAAGATGAGCTTTGTGCTGTCCGGATCGTGGGCCCGAGACATTGCTTGGAGATAGCCTGCCGCCTCCGTGATTCCGCAGTTTGTGCAGTTCATAGCATCGGAGATGAAGTTGTCCATGCTGTTGAAGAAGAACATTCGAAGAATCTCATCTGCCGAATATTCGTCAACGCGGAGCCATTGATTCCTGAATTTCGGGCGGCATTTCAGGTCTGGCGCTCCATAGTGCTTCTTTTGAATGGTACTTTGGCGGCTTGGAGTTTCCTCCCCCTGAGGCGGGTCGACACTATACGCCACTTCAAACGCTGTATGATCGCCAGCATGAATACCTTTCTTGCGGAACTCGTTGATGTAAAAGATGGCGTCATATCGCAGTAAGACAACCAGAGATAGGTATTTCTCTGCCAACGCGGCGTGATCACGTTTCGTCTTGTCCGAGAGAAACATTGGAGGCTGCTGGAGCATCTTGATGCCGTCTGTATCAGACTCGTCTTCTTTACCGTAGTCTTCAAACGTGTTTTTCATTGTGGTTTGGAATGCCTGGAGGCGGGTGTAGATGGCGTGCCACATGTAGAATTCGAAAATCAATCGCCTCAGCACACACCTTATGAGATCGAAATAGAGAATATGCCGGTAATCCTCCTCGACGTACTTCTCCACGTATATGGAAGCGAGACCACGTTCATTGACCATTGTCTCGTCCTTTTGCATTTCGATATTTGCCCAATGGTGCTCTTTGAGCGTATTGATGCAATCAAAGAAATACCCTGGATCGCTGAAGAGCTCCTGGATGTGTCTCTCGGCGACTTCCATCTTGGATCGGAGATCTTGCACGTATCTCGGGGAGACTTGTATCGGTGGGGGGAGGAAAGCCTGCTGTTTAGTAAAAGCGAACCAATTGGCCAAAGCCCTCTGGTTGATTACTTCCATTGAGGCCCTTGAAGTGCGAAATATGCGTTCTTGTTCTCCTGGTGGTTTAAGTACACGTAGCTTTGCCTCGCGGCAGATAAACCCGAGAAGGTGCCTGAGGTAGTGGTAATTAGCTCGCTGACTTTGGAGCATGATCCAAGCTTCGGATGCTCCAAACAACTGGCCTTGATGCCAAAGATGATCATATTCTTCCTTGCTCTCACCCGAAATTCCAGGATTCGGGCGACTAGCCCACCCTTTCCACAATTTTGGGCGATACCCCTTTTCGGAATCTGATCCGGAGACGTCGAAGCTGACCATGCGGTTCGGGATCAAGGGGCCGGTCAGATGGTTCGTCCGTCTGCCAATGAAGGTCATGTCATTGTCCATTTTTGCAAACACAGACGGATGATGCCGGCCACGATAGTGGATGAAGGAAAGTAGGCAATTGGGATCTTGCAACTCGCACGAGGCTATGTGAGGGGCCAAGAACAAGATGCGTTGTCCTTTATAGAACTCGCGTGACTCCTTGTCATTGCATTGACAGCCCAGAATCTCACATTCGCACGGTTCGGGCTCCTCATCTGGCTCGTCATTGAAATAGTTGTAAGGATGGGAATAAAGGGCAACATAGTGATCTCGGCCTTCTGGCGGCGTATGCGTGTGTCCCATCAAGAAGTTTTCGCACATGAAGGAGAAAGGGAGCCTTCGAGTCTTTTCATACTCGGGATAGTTGGGGACGTCAATCTCGAAATCGGATTCGTTAGAATCAGACTTCATAAACATCTTGATGTCGTCGGCACAGTCGTTGAATGTCTTTACAGTGCGTTTCCAACTTTGTTGTATACCAGCATACAATATGTTCGTGTCTCGAGACTCTTGGTTCTCTATGCCGGGAGAGAAGCGGAGGATCCAGTCGCGGATGGCATCCTCATGATTTCTGACTAAATACTGGATTTCTTTCCAATGCTTGAGTATGTCAGCAGTCATTGCACTCATGGACTTTTCATAGTCTTCAAGCCGTGGAACTGGGCCGCCTGGGGGCCATCGTGTACATATACCCCAGCCCCATAGGACCATGACATCTTTTGTAAACCCTCGAGGTCCATCGGGCTCCGATTCCATTTCACGGGCAAGCACCTCCTCTATCACCCTCATTTCATGGTTCGAGCGCTTAGAGGCTGGGAAGAAGACTGGATCGGCAAGCCGGCGGTTCTTCCCCAAGTAGATATCGTGGGCCTCAGCCTCGTAATTGTTGGGAGGGTTGGTGGCCATGATGAAGTTTGTCGGACGAGTTGTGTAGTGCTGACAAGTGGCATTTGGCGACAAGCTGCGATTTGGTTTATGGATAGCATCATGATAAGAGAGTGGTAACGAGACAGACATATATACACATATTCTAACAGAGAAGCAGTCATGCTGGGATGGTGAACGAAACATAACATCATTGCAGTTAATGCCCGTCTCGGGGTTGTTCGTGTACACACCCAGGGCCCCAGGCAAGTAGTCATTAACCAGCAACGAACAGTTTTGGAGGCCAAAGTGAATCAAGCAATGTAGTCGAGAGATCGAGCTGTTGCATATTATATCACCTTTGCAATCACTGTCTTTTCTGGCGGAGAGTGTTCATCCCGACGGGTAAGTGAGACAAGCGGCAATGATCATTCAGTTCCCGAGTCGAGATGATGATTCACCGGGAAGATGCGCATATTTGAGGAGCATTGAAACAGTGGCTTGATTTAAATAGAAGAATCATTTGATATTGAAATGAGATTGAAAAAAAATTGTAATTCTCAAAGTGCAAGAAGAATCCAAGTAGAAGAGCAAGTTGCTCAATCTCATGAGATGCTGCGTTGATGAGAAAATTGTGATTAGTCATCATTTCTCACCAAGACATCAGTCGCTCTTTGGCCGTGAATGAGCTGCCCTTTTGCTCACCTCACATTGAACCGTCTTTTCTCACATGAACAGCCAAGCAACGCGTTGAATGATGAGGAATCCCCCTATAAGAACAGCCTCTGCCTAATCTTGAACCATTCTGTCGATACAAACGCGCTTCCAGACATGGCGCGCCAAAAGGCTCAAGCCGCTTCGGCTCAACAACAAACTGCATCTGAACGAGCCCAGGACAGCGATTCTGTTCAAATCCAAGTCCCGCAGTTCTTCAACACGACTTTTTCGACTTCACCGCGTGTCTCCGCTCTATATCGGCGTTCAGGAGCTGGACCAGGCTCGCCTTGACCGGCTTGCTCACCGGCTCCGCGACACGCTGGTTGGCGATGTGGTTCGCGGCGTTCAGATTGGGCTCGAGGCCACGGACACGCCAATGGGCCAGGTTGGACCGCTCAAGGCCGTGACTTTTCGTTGGTTTCAGGCAACGGACATTCTGGGTGACAAAAGTTCCGAGAGCTGGGGCGAGCTGTCAGATGAGCACGCCAAGGGGCTCTGGATCGAGCTGCGGCATGAGAATGCTGCCTATGTCGCACTGTTGCTGCCTGGATTCTCACAAAAACAAAAGGCTCCCACCACTCCAGCCGCCTCAATGTGGAGCATGGACATTGACCAGCCTGAGATTGGCGAGGCTGACCGCAGCCAGTTTCTTCGCCTGCCTCTGTTGCTCCTTCGGATGCCCCAGCCTCTCAAGGCAGTCATCGGAGAATGGCTGTCGACAACGTTTGACTGCCGCGTCACTAAACTAAACTTGGGCACTCGAACCTTGGTCGGCGTCCTAGAAGGCTGGATTCAAGAAACTGGACTACCCCGAGCAGAGTCCGATCTTGTGTTGACGCTGGCGTTTAATGCGCCGGTAACAGACAAAGGCCGAGCAGCTGTCCTTCCTCTAAGCGGGGATCTAGGCAACGACGACGACGATGAGGATGAAGAGGCAGCTGGCCCTGGACTACGGAGTATGGAAATATGCATCTCGGCATCGGATCTGCGTCGCTTCCTACGAGCTGGGAAGACGTTGCTGAAATCTAAGAAGACAAGTTCTAAAACATCTGCGAATACGCCATCATGGGAACATGACGACCGAGAACGGCGCAGGCTCGCCGGTCCGCACATGGACGACGGGTGGGGGTGGCTCAAGAATAAAGAAGCACAGTCGTACCCCTTGATGGAAGCTTTGGCGAATCATTTAGACCACCACATGGCGCTGAACCTGTTCCATCCGGGTGTTCGCATCGTTCAGATCTCGTGCGGAGGCTTTGTCCTCTCGCAGTCTCGGATCAAAATTGTAAAATCCGGTGATGTAACCGATGACCTCTCCAGAGCAGCCTGGATGTTTGTTACGATGCTGGGGGAACGGGTTCAGAGCGATGAGATTTCTTTGGTGACTTGATCATCACGGCTGAGACATGCAGGCTGATTTGTCTGCATCGCCCATTTTCACCACGGAGTCACATGAGAGATTTGAGGCTCAGCGTCCTTTACCCAGAGCATACGCGGATTGCTGTTGGTCATCCCAAGAGCTACGTGGCTAAACTACATTTGTAGGCCCGGCAACGATGCCTGTCATCTGCCATAAGCGTGCCCAAGGATTTAGGACCAGGGAAGCTCAAGCATTGTTGAGACCGTGTCGAGCGGATCTACATACAAACACCATGTGAGTGGGTCGCTTCAGTCAGAATCTGGTTCATCTCTTGCGACATGACCGGAAATGAACGAGTAGCATAACACCGCTGTTTGAGAGCTAGGCATTCGGTGGTTGGGTTCTCTACTCTAGTCGAAATCGCGATACCCTTCTAAAGCTTGCAATGGTGTTTGTTGCTGGGAAAATGGCAACTTGGATGCCGGCTTGGCAAAGCAAAGAGGAGAAACGGGTTTAGTGCTGAAGCATGACTGGGGGAAACATGAAGCGTTGAGACAAACTCCGTACCTAGTAGCTACATGTAGTCATCAATAGGGGAAACAAGACGATGTTACTGACATGTGCGAGTATAAATCAAGTTTTGGTAAATGAGCAGCATCTGTTATCTATTCTCTCTCGGAGTTGGTCCGCAACATGCCTGCAACTGTTTACCCATACCCATCCATATGTTGGGCCGAATTCCGTGGTCCAGCATGGCAGGCATCGAAAATTCTCCAGAACGGCACCGTCAGATGCAGCAACGTTGATGGTGTGTTACGTTTGACGCTAATCCGCCGCTCCCAATTAATGACTTGTCAGACAGATTTAGGGCAGGCAGTAGTGGCTATTGCTAGTATTAGTCGAGTAGTTTTGCCGAATCGAATCGGAGGGAAGAGACGTGATGAGAAGAGAAGAGGAAAGAAGAGAAAAGGGGAGCGGAAACATGAGGCTCTTGTGAGCATCAACGTCCGTCTTCTTCTTCCCCTGGACACGCATACGGGAATAAGGGACCGGCTAAACGCCAAAGCACCCGGCAGGAGATGGACTGATTATCCGAGGTGCTGAGACATGCTGTGGCCATGCAGAGAATATGAGTGTTGAACGATCAGCCGTCTGTATAGCCATCACCATCTATAATATAGTGTGATGCCAAATCTCACGATACACTTGTGGTGTTTTCATTTTTGGCAAAACTTACTTGCTGCATGAAATTGCCAAGGAATCGAGACCAAGCCAAGACGCCAAGGCGGGAGGCCAAGCCTCTACTGCTGAATCCGCGGATCCCGTTGGCTCCTGCCTCGCTGCCAAGACCCCAGATTCAGAGCTCAGGAACGGCCCAGCGATCACACCTGCTCGATCCAGGGTTCAGGACTTTTGCAGCTTCCTTTCCTCAGGCATCGTCTTTGCTTAGCTATTCTCATTCTCTCCCTCACAAACACTCTCTTGTATCTTTGCCATCCATGCCGTATGAATATGAATACACGCATGTGAACACTACTACTCGCAGCAAAATCGTTGCCACCGCCGACAGCCGCAGATCCGCGTTATCTCCATCATCTGGCTTTTTCCAGTGCCGTCCACGGAGCATGAACAACCACTGAGGGCCGCATCGAGGCAGACTTCAACGGAAATGCGGCATCACAGCATCGTCTGATAGGCTCATCCCGCCGGCCTACCCTCCCCCAAAACCGCCAGGGCTGTGAGAAATCGCACAGTACCAAAGTACGAGTACTCGTATGAGCAGAGGCCCAAGGCCAACAACCGACTCGAATTGCCTTGTACGGTACGCAGCGCGGAGTGCCTGTCTAATCTCCACTGCTTCGTATTACTATTGCTGCACTATCATCGACTCGGCGCATCGGTACCACATCGGCGTGTTTCTACTGAGCTCTTTTCTCCTCCCTCTCTCTCCCTCTCCTCGCAGTCGCAGACACATTGCAAGTTGGGATGAGCCAGTAACGCAAGCATCTCGCATCCTTGCACGGAGCAGATCGAGATACGCTCGAGCCGTGGGTTGGACAAGATGGAGCACAGGGAGTGACGCCCCGAGAAAGGAGAGCGACAGAAACGGCAACAAAACGCCAGGGTACTCGCCGTGACACACACTCTTGGGCCAGAGTGGCTGCATTCTTTGGGCTAGGTGGCATGGATTACAGTTGGCGCCAGGCCAACTCCGCATGTGTTCCAGTAGCTGCCTCACCTCACCTCACGCCGGATGGCGGAACCAAAGGCCGTAATCGCCTTGAGGACGGTTAACCGACTGAATCATGACCGCCAACTAACGAGCCACTAACAACCGGAACCAGCGTTTAATAATACTAGTCACGAGCCTCGAAGCAGATCCATCATGGAGGAAAATCCTCTGTGCGGAGTGCAATTAACATCTCATTTCTCGACAGCGTCGGATTTGATGATCCAAGCTCCGACGCAAAGACGCGCCACGAAGCCGATGCCGCCATGGCCATGACGACGCTCCACGCCTATTTGCTGCCTTGGCTGACGCTTCTACCCTCCTGAGGCGTCTCTACAAATACAGGCACGGGTACGGCAATAACGATAGGGACGAGATGCGGAATTCCAAGCTCTAGCAGCCCTAAATCATGTTATGCACCAATACAATTGTGTCGACCCGACCCACTCCGGCATTGCTGCAGCCGGCTACACGGCTCGGCCCAACACTAGGACCCTTGTTCAGAAAGCTTCCTGAGCAAGAAATAGTAATTTCACGGTGCTAGTTGGTGGACTGGTCAAGTACAAGATGATCTGCTGTCAACGACTAGACTAAAAGCCAAGCGAGCCCCGATTAGCCTGCCATCCATTCTCACCCTTCCTCTCCGTGGCTCGGAAATCATGCTGCTCTTCCGATATAAATGAACTGGGTCCGCTGCCATACGGACTAGTTGGACGTTTAGCTCAAAGTGTCGCAGGACTCGGCTTATCCTGAAACCATCGCCACCTCTCCTTTTGCCCGCCAACAACGATAGCCGAGACCAAAGTCGCCCAACAACGTGCATGCCATAGCGATACCAAGTCGCAAAACAGCAAAAGCGCGACATCAGGATTACTTCACTTACATCATCATGAAAGTCCTTGTTTTTGGGGCGACTGGCAATGCTGGCAAGGAAATCGTCAACCACTGCTTTGCCGATGAGCGCATCACCAAGGTTGTCATCTTTACGAGGAAGGCGGTCCCGATAGATGTCGAAAGCCACCCCAAAGCCGAGGTCGTCATGCATCAGGACTTTTCACAATATCCCGAGGATATGATGCGCAGACTGGAGGGCGCCGAAGTGTGCTTATGGTGAGGAGTTTCCGAACATGGAGAATGACGGCCGCAACGATCAACATCGCACACAACTGCTTCAGCTTGATCTTGTGTGCTAGGACATCTACTTCATTACTTGATCACCCCCTTTTACTAATACTCGGAACCATAGGGCCATTGGAGGGAGAATCAACCAGTTCAACAACGACAAAGAAGTGTGTCGTAAAGTGAGCGTAGAGTTCACACTAGCGGCGGCAAATGCGATGCTGAAATACCTGGCCGACAAAGTCCCCCCGGGCAAGAAATTCCGGTTTGTCTTTTGCAGCGGCAAATTCTCGGAATGGAAACAGAAAAAGCCCCTCTTGTTCATGGCAGACTCTCGTCACATCAAGGGGGAAGTTGAGAAAGGCTTATGCGACCTCGCTGATGCAAACGCCGACAAATTCGAGACTTGGATCCTGCGACCTTCCGGCTTCATCGAACCCAACGCTCCATTCTCCAAACGGCTTGTCGGCAACATCTACGGCGCCATCACGACCACTCAAATTGGTAAAACTATGGTCAAGGTGGCCTGCGAAGGTTGGAAGGACAGGATTATTGAGAACGAAGCGCTTCTCAAGATGTAATTCGGCGATATTACCTCTTTTTCTTTTCTTTTTTTATGAAGGAGATTTTCTTTCAGTCAGACAGAAACAGCATATGCTTTCAGATACCCATTTGTCATGAGAGAGGGATTTTGAGTACCGGATTATCAACAAGGATTTTCTTTGGGGTGATGAAATCGTGCCGGGGCGCTCAACGGACATACGGACTGGAGTTTTTCGAATCAGGAATTGGGTCAGCGCCGGGACATGTTGTGTAACTACTGTCCAATTTGAGGTGGCCTGGATATTCTATTTAGAAGATTTCACATCTGGCCTTTTGTCGATCTAATCGGTGGATCATTATATAATACATTATCTTTAAATAATCGCCAAGACGTGTTGTCCCAGGCGCTGACGATGTGTAACATCTGGGCATAACTGTCCAAGGCCTACGTCATCCTCAATTACGAAGGTTTAGAAAGCTTCGGGACCTATTATATGGGGCTGTGATTATACAGAGGTTCTTTGCAGGCAGATGTGCGATGAATAGTCAATGTGTGATGTGTTTATAGACTGTACAAAATCTGAACCACTGAAGAACAAGCTTTGGTTAGAGTTGCAACAGTGATGTTTATTTTGGATCGGAATGATGCTTTCAGAGCATTACAATTGTCTGCTCGTCTTTTTGAACAAAGAGAAAGTTCAGGCAAATAGTCATTACGCTGCAATCAGACACCTACCCCCGCTGTTACAGCATTGGTCCTTGTCGAGTCGATGAGAGTATTTACAAAATGTTTCCGACAGCTTATAGGGTAGGCGAGACCATGGATGATAGGGGTTGGTAAAACTGAGTATCGAGATGATGTACCAGAGGATGATGTATACATGTGCGACAATCGGTAAGTCAACGCCGAAACACCGCTAGGTATAATCTTTGGACATGATCAGAGTCTTGAGCATTTTAACTCATAATCGTCAGTCTGACTTTTTACTGCCTCACATTGCCACGCTTGTCGTCATCCACTTCACCGCTTGTGTTGTCAATGTTCTCATCTGAGCATCTCGGCCACGTTGTATATACTCATGCCTAAGTGAGATAGAAAGCTACTAACCTATGACTTAGTATGAGCGCTATACTGCCCTTTGTGCCAAGATGAAATGTCGAGTTTGAACGAAGTCGCTCCTTTTATTAAGTAAAAACGTCCAAGTTTATTAATAACGCCTCTTTGTTACTCTGTTCCTTTGTTGCTGGGTATCTCTCTTTTTGCTTCTCAATTGCACATGCTCACTTGAACATACGTTACGTTCACAGCTAGGTGGAATGAGCATCGCCATACGAAAGGAGAACCGTACGTGCCATTTGAAGGCGGCGTTTCACGGGATAGCTCGGCTTGGGCCGCTCTAGAGAATATTGGCACATGATGGCTCCAATCGGATTGAGATGTTGAAATTTAGTCGTATTATCTCTAACCATATCCCATAGAATAGCGTCAGCAAAATTGATCGCCTTGAATGCAGTGTTGCTTGCGACAGGCGTCAAAACATGAGAGGGCGGCACTCTCTCTCGGCCTTTGCCTATAAGATGTATGTTCTAAATTGTGTGGCACACTGTAGAGTAAAACAAGGCAATACTGGTGTCTTGATGGTCGAGTTTTCTTGATCCTTCTTGGAGCTGACAACTAATGTAATGACACAATACGGAATACGCGACCCAATCACTGCAATCCAAGTCTCTCGTGCAGGATATCGCTGGATGGAAGTGGCGTAGAGAATATAGAATCCTTCGTATTAGTTGATGGCTGGAGAGAAGCCGAGGGTTTCGGCTCCAAAAGTTTACCCAACCAATTGAAGAGAATACAAGAACGGCATCTCATGACTTGTTTGCACTCAAAATTGCAGCACCATGTGTATGAGTCAGTGTAGGTCTACTCAGCAAAATGAATGCCCGAGATTAGAATTGAGGCTATTTTTCGAAAAGTGCCAACTAGAATAAGTTCCAAGATGAGTTAGCAGCCTACTATCTAAATGGGGGGCATCAGCTTACTGCTCAACTATTGGAGTGGTCAAAAATCCAAGGATTCAGGAGATTCCCTCCTGAGCCCGATATACAAAGAATTGTTCAAGCATATAAAGAATAATCACTTTATTCAGTAATCTTGCCAACGCCTTGAGTATGTATTTTCCCATGTTTTCGTCCCCCATCTTGTCGTTTACCCCCACGTCAAATCCCCTATTCGGCAGTAGGGTAACGTCGGCTAGTGCCTAACCGGACACCCCCCTATTCCGGATAGCTAAATCGGTTAAATTCTAAATTAGTGTTAAAGGAGAAAAATAATATAATAATATTATTTTATATATTTCTTAGTATTTTATTTTAATTTAATTACTAAAAGTAGTAAAATGT
>MDJU01000596.1:0-19905 GCA_001721665.1 Trichoderma pleuroti
TTTTTTTTATTTATAAAATACTTTATAATATTACTAAATAATAATTATTTTTTAAAAAAAAAAAGAATAAACTTAATTTATATACTTAGACCTTAAGGATAAGATTAATAAAAAGGAGGTATTATATTATAACTTAATTTAAAGTATATACCTTCTAGGAATATTATAAAAAAAATAGCTAATTATAAAAGAGTTTTATTAACTTACTTAAATATATATATTATAATATATAAGCCTTAATATTAAGGTTATAAATTTATTAAGTATAATAAGACTTTTTAAAGTAAGCTATTAAAAATAACTAAATATATAAGATTTAATTTTTTATGCTTTTTAAATAACTTAAAAAGATAGTTATTAATAAAGCATTAAGATTAAATATAAACTAAATTTTTATTATATCTTACCTACTTTATAATTATATTTACTTAAAGCTATTTCCTTATTTTTTCTGCTAATATAAACTAATTAACCTTAGCTTATTACCTTAGGAACTTACCCTATATTAATTAAGTATTAGGTCGGGATGTTATAATATATTTAGCGTATGGCTGATTTTCATGTCCTGCTGGCAAAGGCTGGGGTTTCTGGGGTCCTTTAGTAGTAATTAGTAAATGTGACAACCTATACCTACGCATGGAACATACCATAACGTGTTAATTAATATTTTTATATTTATAAATCTCTAGTAAATGCTAATATATTTATATCTTTTTAATAACTACTACTATAGTTATATTTCTTTAGTAGCTGCTAGTAGAGTTATATATATTTTTTATCTCTGTTATTAGAACTGTATTTGTCTAGTATTAAGTATCACTCCGATGAACTGCTTATATTGCTGAATATATGTATTTATTCATCTGGCGGTCTCGCTTTTTCTGACCTCCACTTGACCAAGTAGAACAATTTACTGCCATGGTGGGAGTTGAAGACGAGTTGACAAAGATGCGTTGCAACACATGCGGCCGAGCCAACAAAGTGGTCACAGTGGGACGGATATCGAGATTTTTGTGAAAAGACTCAAGCAGGCGGCCGAGCTCATGAAGAGGCGCGGCATACGACTGTAATCGCTGCCATTGCCGTAAAGATGTTGCGAAATGTCGATACCAAATGGACGTGATGTCGTTACGGCCCATCTCCTAGACTACAAGTTCTTTTAATACGCCTATGCGTCAGTCATGGTGTTTGGACAATCGAAAGCTGTGAAAGTGCTACCTTGTGATGAGAAATTGCGTCTGGGCCTATGGGCAGAGTTTGTAGGACTAGACGAATTGCACACATGGGCGGCGCCCAGATGGCCGTTCTGCCGAAGCATAAATATCGATCCTCACACCGGCATCATTCACGCGCTTCTTTTCCTCCTCTTCTTTTTTTTCTTTCTCTCAGCAAGCAACCTTCGAAGTCATTCCCTTTTCCAACTGGCTGCTCGCTCTTACTACCACACAATATTCTATTTACGTCGCCCCTCTACTCTCACTTGTCGACCTAAAACAACCTGCCTCAACCTCCGGCGTTATGGCCGAATTTGTGCGCCCCATTGAGGCGAACATGCCCCCGTGGCCGCTTACTGCGGACGCCGTCAAGGACTTCATCATGCGGAAGTTTCACCTCTCGGCCGCAGACGCAAAGAGGCACGCGCAGTACAACAACGGCGTTGCCGCTGTCTAGTCCTACAAACTCTGCCCATAGACCCTAAAAAGGCCAAGAGACCAGCCCATCCCCTACATATGCTGTTGACCCCCTCCCCACAGGTGTGGACAGATATCGACTTTACACTTGAGCCGGCAGACGTGAGTGCTGGGCCGAGATACCCCCTCCATCATTCGCTATTTAGGCCTGCCAACTTTAAGGCAGTGAAGCGTCACGCCTCGGGTAAAAACGTGACAACCCATCCCAACAAAAGGAAGGCTTTCAATGATGCCACCGAAAGAGCCCTGAGGTCCCTTGAGGCTGGAGACTCACCTGTGGTGTCGGAATGGGTACCGGTGGAAGACGACGCAAGTGGTTATGGAAGACAAGAGAATCCGAAAATGAGCACCAGACAGAAGTCGATGGGAGGTCTGGCCAATCTTGAGAGGAAAAGGGAGTCTTCTCGGGGTATGTGCTGAAAGTCCCCTTCATCTTCGCAATAAAGTATCCCCCACAGCTCCTGAGCGCACTCGAAACCTTGGACAAGTCCCTTTGCAGCAAGCCGGCGAGGACTTGAACGAGCACCGATGGACGCAAGTGGAGAAAATACCAGCACCACCACGATGGAAGTACCAAGGATTGATAACCACTGTCATTGAGGACTTGAGAAAGTTGTCAGATCTCGAGGATTTACCTGTCGAGGTCCGCCGCCAAATATCCACGATATCTCATAAGTTCAACTACTACGTTAACGAGATGGTGCCAAAGATGCTCCAGCGGGCGAAGGATGAAGGAAGGCAGCCAACGGAGGAAATCATACAGTGCATGAAGAAAATGGAAACATCTTTGTTGTCCAGCATGAAGGAAGAAATAGGGGAATATAGCGTCGCGAGGGGGAAAAAAAACGCCTTCGTTTCGCTGACGACATTGATGGAGGAAAGGGAGGAGCCGAAGGCGAAGATGGGCAGAATGCCTAGGTATGGCGTTGAGGGCTTTCGTTTGGGTATTGTCATTTATCTCACCCATGAGTTTTTCGGTATTTCGACTGAGTTTCGCAAAAGGGGCGGGTTTATCAAAGGCTTCTTCTTTCGCAAGTTAATATACTAAGGTATACAAGGGTGGTCTGTTGTAGCTAATAAGCCAAGTGTTCTTACACCATGGCACTGTGGGTGAGCATAGGGCCCTATACTACATCAGTCAGTCAATCAATCAGTTGCGTAGTCAGTCAATGGATCATTTCACACCACTTTTGTTATTTATCAATGTTCTAGTTGGGCTGAATCTTGATGCCCAATTCAAAACCAAAACATGCAACCAACATGTATGTAAATCTACCAGCCTGATGGTGACTCCTCTGAAGCGGTATCCTAGGCTGAGAACTCAGAGAAGGCGGCAGAGAAACTCGTTAATAAAGAGATCATCATACTCCAGAATACCCTTATCGGCGGCATTCTGGCCAACATTCTCCTCATCCTCGGCCTCAGCTTTATAGCAGGAGGGCTCCGCCGCCCAGAGCAGTTTCACAACATCACGACCGCCCACGTTTCATCAAACCTCTTATCCCTATCTGCAACAAGTCTTCTGATACCAACTGCATCCAAACTGCTCGGCCAGACTTTAGACGAAAATCTTGCCAAGCAGTCCCGAGGAGCATCTGTCCTCCTGATACTCGTCTATGTTCTCTTCCTAGTGTATCAGTTCAAAACCCATCATAACGTCTTCTCTGAGGAATCTCAGAAAGTGCCAGCCACACCATGGGGAAACCCTGATCCAAACGTGAAACTCGCCTTGATAGTCCCGACTACTCTGGCGATGAACGGCATCTTAAATCCGAACATGGAAAATTTAGATGCCGAAAAAGAATGTTGGTGAGGATGAGAACCCGCAGTTATATTTGCCAGTGGCCATCTTTCTCTTCCTTGCTTCTAATGTTGCATTGTTCTTCCTCGTCTATTACGTCGTCAACAGCATCAATGGTCTTGCGACGACTGCTCAGCTCTCCAGAACATTTATTGGTTTGATCTTGCTTCCAATCCCAAATTGCGATCCCTATGCCATCCACTTGGCTATAAAAGACGAGGTTGACCACGTCATTACATGCACGATTGGCAAATGCATACAGACAGCCCTGTGCATCACGCCTTTCATCACCTTGCTGGCTTGGTGGCTTGACATTCAGGGCGTCACTCTTGTCTTTGACGGATTTGAGATTGTGAGCTTGTTTGCAGCTATA
Source organism: Trichoderma pleuroti (assembly GCA_001721665.1). Lineage (NCBI taxonomy): Eukaryota > Fungi > Ascomycota > Sordariomycetes > Hypocreales > Hypocreaceae > Trichoderma > Trichoderma pleuroti. The sequence continues at coordinate 3,866 of MDJU01000596.1, forward strand.
CTGTTGCTGAATTTTGTTGTCTCGCCAGGAAAAGACCATTGGTAAGCATATTCTGAGGGAGAGGTTCTAGTTACATGACCTTTCTGTATTTTTCTCTACATTAATTCGTCATTGGCTGACGCAAAGCGTAACAGGATTCAGGGAGCTCTCTTGTTGGCAGACTGGGGTTTGATTGCCATTGCCGCATATTTTGTCGATTTGGGGCCATATGGTCGCAGTACGTGACGAGTTTGAGAAGGTGATTACATTTATCCAGCGTCCTGTAGGGTAATTGTAAAAGTAGTGATACTGGTAGTAGAAGAAGGTAGCGATAGTAGAAGAGAATAACAATGGTAAATGGAAATAGCTCTAGTTAGAGTCACGCCAGGTGTGAACCGACATATGCAATGAAGACTTGTCCGTAAGCTGATGAATGAAACGAATAAAACTTGGACCCTTGGTGTGAGATCTGAGGAAAGAATTGCTGATTATATAGCCGTTTGTCCATCCGCGGCAGTGGTTGTCCGTAACGTTTTACTCCTTAGACATCTCGGCCAGTCGCACGTAGCGTCGCATTTGCATCGAAATTGCTCGTATCGTTTGACGGGAGGCATCGTCCATGTTACCCACGCTTGCCACATGCTCCAGATTATCGAGAATGGCAGTCAGTCCCTTGATTGACCACGACGGCGGCTCTAGAACTTTGTCCACCTCGATCCAGCTGTGCTGCTACTTGTCCTCTGTAGCTCCATCCAGCCAGCGTTGGATGTTGTCGAGCTCGCCCACCGCTGCCCAAACTGCGACGCATATCTTCATCTCTAGCGGCAGTACAATAACCATTTGCTCCGCAAGTGTCTCCGTGAGTTTGGTAGCCAGACTCTTATCCTGAATGGCGCAGCATTGTATCAATCAGGCCACCGACTGCTGCTACAGCACCATCGCACGTGATGCTCATACTCTTTGTTGACGTGATGGAGTCGATCTGATGAGGATTTTCGGCGCTTTGTTGCTGTTTGTAAGGCATTTTGATGGCCTGTCCACCGTCTTTGGCCCCTTTTGTGGTCAACTCGAGGAGCCATGTGAAGAAGTGGGTGTGTTGTCAAGTTGAGTCAATGAATGAGGAGAAAAAAAAAGAAAAGATTAGGAATGAAAAGACTAGGAATGGAAAGAAATAGAAGAATAACGAAGACTGTGTAGGTTCGTACGGGTGCCTGGCTAGCTGCCAATGCTGTTTGCCAGAGCACTTTACCATCGCCCAGGTGCCAGTATCGACGGGGCAATGCCCTTTTATTATTCGTTCTCGATGTTTCCTTCATCAAAGCCGCCTGCACTGTCAGGTGTGACGACATGTGGTTGTTCTGGCGCAGAGTATGGGGAAGAGTCTGGCGCAGCTGTTGATTGATATCCGAACTACTCTCGGTTACTATTGACACTTCTTCTAGTAGCTGATATCATCGCTATTTCTTTCTAGTATCTGCTACTATAGCTATTTCCTTATAGTATCTGCTATTGTTCGTAGAACGATTGAAGTAGAACGTATTGAACGTGAGGTAATGAGAAAGAAGCTTGATTGTTGCCGACCGTTGTTTATTATGTGTAAAGAACAAAGTTCTATTGCCCAAAGGGCCAACAAGGCAACGACCTTTATAGGTATGCTTAGTAATAGGCGCACCTTCCCTCAACAGAACGAATGTTGATCATCTAGCTAGGTTGACTAACTCTGATCTACGGTTGTAGATATATACCGGTCCCCCATAGGCTTACGTAATATTGACGTAGCACAGCAACGTCGATGCTGGTTTCCTTCAACATCTGCTACTATAGCTATTGTCCTCTAGTAAAATATCATCACACGGAGTGCTGAAAACAACAAGCAAATCTTGAAGAGCTCTCCAGTGTCCGTATCCACTGACACCTTGCGTCATTAATTCTTTTTCGCTCAAGTACAGCAGCGGGTAGGGCCCAATGCCCCCAGGAACTGTCTGACCCCTGTCGCGTCCAGAGGGGTAGGGAAGATACACAGCTTCTCAGCTCTCTCCGGCTTAATAGCCATCTTCCCTTTAATTCAATGTGCCCACCCAACAGCTATGATCTCAATTATCCCCACCTCCACCTTTTTGAAACTCAGCCTTAACAGGGCCCAGAGCAGTCGGGGGAGTAAATAGTTTTTAATCAGGGCCCATTCGGCTTCAAAGCTTGTGCTAGTGCCAAAGATGTCATCAATATAGGACCCCAATGGGTTCAATTCACCCGGGTTTTGTGTAATCAGCAAGAATGGCTCTAGGTATAGGCCTGGGATGGGCCCCAAGGCAATTTCCATTGCCTCTGTTATTGAAAATGCTGCTGACTGGATGCCCAGTGGTATGCGGGTTGATTATAATTGTAGAAAGCCAGGCACACTGAAGGCTAGGATATATCAATAGGCTAGGTCTACGGGGATAGACCAGTAGGCATGCTTCAGGTATGCTCTCTCAGCCTTTTTCTTCTCCTGTTCCTCTATATGAAGGGAGATGTGTGCTGAGAGATCAAAAAACGAAGCGTAAGTTGCGATACGCTTCTGTGTAGGCAACTCTTCATCGTGAAAGTAAAGGGGACATGGACGAGGGACAATAGCACGACCAACAGTGACCCCAGCATAACCGTGCTTTGCGACGACGTTGTGGGCATCGTCCAGGTGTCTTTCTGCATGAGTACGCCACTCTAGCGGTTCAATTTTCCAAGTCTGACAGTATTCGCAAAACTTGGCATCATTTGTCTTTACTGTGTAAACCTGATGGACGGACCACACATGATCCATCATATCGTCAACTGAGTCGAGATCAGGTGCATCACAATGGACACGGCCTCCTTCAGGATTCCTTCAGGATTCCTCGCGCATCCTCCAAAAAAAGCAGGTTGGCACCTTGTCACCGTTTGCGCCGTTCTTCTGCATTGATCGCACGTGAGACCTCATGTGGTCACCATGTTCTTTGATAGTGGTAAAAGTTTTGCCGCAAGGTACGAATTCGAACAGTTGATCACCATGGCCGCAGAGCTGATACTCGCAAGGTCGATTCAGAGGGAATATCCAGTCTCGTAGAGACGTGACCCGCCTCGTCTTCCCCCGGCATCCTGTATATCCGCCAACATGTCATTGTAGGCCGATACTCCTTTCATTTTCATCCGACCAGCTCCTTTGCCGACATTGTGATCTGGTGCACCATGAAGAGCCATGGGTGGATTATCTGTATCTGCTTGGGAAGTGTTGCTAGTAGGTTTGAGAATGCTGTCGCTTGGCAGTTTTGTAATATGCACTGATTGTCTCCTCGGTCTGGCACTCTGCTCATGCGGGCTCGCCTAATCGCTCTTCTTCTAGCGCTATCATCGCATCTCTGACGACATCATCAAGCCAGATGTAGCTTGACTGGCACGGGTAGGTGGTAGAATAGAAGGTTAGCAGTCGAGGAAAGTAGCGGTTATAGAAGAGGATAGAGGAGGGTAGCGATGGTAGCAGAGAGTATCAAATAGTAGAAGAACGTAGTAATAGGAGCAGAGAGTAGTAAATAGGAGAAGAAAGTAGTGATGCCGTAAAGAGTAGTAATAGTATCCGTCTGCTTCACCATCCCATGGAGGTTTAACCCATAATCATCGAGGCTAGTCACTGTTCATCCATGCGTCTGTCTTCCGTCTTGCGTACATAGTAGTTCACTGCGTACGTTGATGTCTGAGTCTTCCGTTAAGATTCTGTGTACTTGAAGAGACTGGTAAGTTGATGATGGTGTCTATAAGAGTGCTGTTTGACCACATGGACGGTCAAGGTCGAGTACGGCCGTCAGTCGGTGCGGCCGTTTCTTCAACCATTGTGCAAGACGAATCGCAAACTGACGGCCAACCGGAGCAAGCTATATAGACAAGCAGTAGTCAATTCACTTGAGTGCGGTTGCTTGAATGTTCATCACCACTGCATGCTGCCGCACACGGTTGAATGATCCAATGGTGGGCGGACATGGAGTCCATCAACAAGTATCTGGACACATGAAGATTGCTTCACAAACAACCACTTGCGCTCCCTGCAGCTTCGTTTGCCATAGACCACCAGTAAGACGCAGTATACTACGATAACGGTCAGTAAATACACGAGAACTGCGAGCAACAGGTGGTTGGACCAACTTCTCGACGGCACTTGAGCGGGGAACAGAAACACCCTGACATTTAGCGGACAATCGCATTATCTCTTCAATATAACGAGACTTTTTGCACTGGCCGTCAGTACAAGACGCCTGACAGACCCCCAAGAGTCTGGCAGCTTCATTGTGTGCGCCAGCTGTCAACCGCCTCGCTACCCAATGCCATCTGGCACACAATTTCAAGTCAATCAGGGCTCTTCATCTGTCTGTGGTTCGCACGTGTAGTCAGGTGATTGCACACTTTTCCCACCACATCAATAAATTCTCTCCGGCTTAGTCTTTTTCTTCTTCGTCTTCATCACAGTCACGCATCAGTCACTCAGTTTCCCCCGATACAGGTACGTACGTTCTTTGCACTTCGGAACCAGCTCAGTACATCTTTGCCCCCTTTTCATCCCTCTTTACAATTTGATCTGCGTCGACCAACGTCAATGAAATCAGCAGCAGGGATTTGTCTGAGCATCATCAATCTGCAAGCATACAGATGCTGCTCTCCTCCACAATGTTGGCCACACGCACTACGCGTTTTCAAGCCTGGACACCTTTGTTACACAACCTCCGGCAACTCGACTTGTTCTCTACCGACTGGGGGCCTCGGATTCAGTTGGACAATCTTCATTCAACGGCGATGCGTGCTTTTCCCAAGACCAACGCACCTGGATTGAACGGAAGAAGACCATGAGATTGTCACTCCCTTTGACAGTACTGTGCTCCCGCACCAACGGTTGAGCACGTACTACAGCCTCGCTTGTCCCTTGAGGACTTGGAGGTTTGGCAGCCTTATCGGGCAGCTGTTATTGTTACCTTTTTTTACCCATCCGTTCTTGAAGCTCTCACCAGACCACTATCTACCATCTTGCTCCCCTTTTAGGGCAATGGACATTCAAACACTTGCATTGGCGTGCCTCTCTTTTCTGCAAGATCAAGACAAAGCACGGAAAGAGGCATACAATCACAATGAGATGCGCATATCGCCGATTAACCCGTCAACGAATCAGTTGGCTGTGTGCCTTCCTGTTGCTCGCTCCCATGTCCAGTCCTTGTCAGAGGCCTTTCTCCTCGAGTTTACCACCTCAACGACAACCTCCTCCAGACGAACTTGTTCCCGATGACTTGAAGGTCTCATGCTTCTCTACTCAATCTTCATTCCACAACAAATCTTTGAAGCGTTACCGCAAGTCGATTATGCCAAGAAGGACCTCATGATCACCGTTATCCTAAACAGTTTGGATCAAAGACCTACGACCTCACCTACCATAAACTCCCAGCCTGGATTTTTCCTTGCGGACTTTAGGGCCCGGCAGCCATTGTAGTCTGCCGTACTTCTCCTTACCCAATCCCATGATTTCGCAACGCGCTTTTATATTCAGCCCAATGTACCCCGATTATACACCCGCATGGATTTGCAAGTATTGTTTTTTGCAATGGTGTCAATCAAACAGACAATTGAAGTTCGATCCATCGCCGAAGCCGCACTGAAGCAGGAGAAACGCAGCTGTAGGCCACTTGTTCAAACCCGATGACAGCTGGCGACCAACAGGCATGCTGGACGCGTAAGTCAAACGCGAGCTTTAAAACCTGGATTATTTTCGATTGCTCATTTTCATTCTTCAACCTGTTTTTTTTCTTTTTCCAACACCCCATTGAAATCCTTGCTCAAATCTTCACTCACGTTGCGACACACAAACACGACTACGAAACAATAGTCGTCAACACACCGAGCCATCTACATGATGCCGCTCAACGAACGTAAGTCTATCACCCACCCAACAGTAGCCACCGCCGCTCTAGGGCAGTACAGACAGCCTAAGAGAAGTGAAGCGACTGACGAACATGTAAATTACTCAGAGACAGACGAGAGCAACGGCGAGGACAGTGATGTCGCAGACGTTTTCGACGCGATAGTCCATATCAGCGAACATGACGTGGTGAGAAACTACGCAGGCATTATGCTTGAATGCCAACAATTCTACTCGGGATTCGTAAGACCAAAGACGCCCACGCCACCTCCAGATATCGAGGTGACGACTCGGGTGACCATCACAAGGGCGCAAGCTATAGAGAAGCTGGAGCCTTACTTCACTCGCGCACGTCAAGAGAAGTTTCAAGCCAGCGTGACTGACGAACTCGCAAAGAGAATGAGCGAAGAAATCGTTCAGGTGATGGACGCAGATACGAAGACGTGGCTACGTACGTGGGCCATCTTTGTGGACAAGCCAGACATACTCGGATGGGTGGATGGCGCAAAGGATGATGTGGAAACGGTTGAATACACTGAGATTCGCACTCACCCTGCACCAGCCATGTGGTCGAGTGATCCAGCAGACACCATTATTCAGGACTTGCTGGACTGCGCAAGGGCTCCAGGCGTTCCCGATGCCGTTCGTCATTCGATTCAAACGGCAACATATGCCATCAACCACTATGTGAAGGCGATGGAGAAAAAGCACCGTACGTGGGCAAACGCTGAAGCAATGAACCAACTTGACGCCGTGATGAACACCATCAGAGATGAGGGAAGCAAGACGCGAGATTTGATCAACAGAGGCAAACTAACACACGAAGAGGCGTTTCCAATGTAATAACTGGACCTGTGAACCAATTCGGACGATGGAATTGCTGGAGAAAGGCACTCGCCGTGGGGGAGATGGGAATGGCAAGTTGAGAAAAGTGCTTCATCAAGGCGTTATGGGATTATCGGCAGGGATCTGGTTTCGATGAAGGGAACAAGGGCTTCGTCAAGGACATTGGCTCATAGCAGCTTTCAAGATGGATAAAATTCAGCAGCAAATGGAAATCATCATTCGGGTCGTATTGCATTGAAAAAAGGGCATTGATTTGGCATTGAAGAGAAATGTACGGAGTAATTCGCTTCCATCAAGAGTACCTGATCCAGTAGTAGTTTGCTACCTGTACGCTACTAAGGCGGGTGCTAAGCTTATCCTTATCTTATCGGTGGCCGATAATCCAAAATTTCTTCGACAAAGTCGGTCCCGCCAAGGCGAAAACCAAACCCATACAAAATCGCTTCCATTGCGTCCCAACCAGTCGCAAAAATGGTGAAAAGAAAGGTTGCGGCGCTCGAGAAGATCGATGCGGATTTGTATGTTTTTTTTTGAAATTGTATGCGCCTCTGTCTCTCGTTGTGCTAACAATCATTGCAGCGCGAGTCTTCAGTACAAAATCCGTCGAGATCCAAAGTAAGCTCTTGATCGACTTCTACTCACCATAAAGGACCATCGCTTACGTGTTTCTAGATCCTACAAGGACGATTTCCTGAAGCAATGGGAACAATATGAAGCCCAGCGCGAAATCTTCTTCATGTCGCCGACGACGGCCGCCGCCGACTCGGTGGAATCCTTCCACAACATGATCGACCTCATCGCGCACGTTGCCGACTGCTATCCCGAGGAGACGCGGACGTTTCCAGACGACTTGAAGGCCATTGTCTCACAGAATCACGAAACACTTCACCACGAACTGAGAGACAAGGTCGTCGGCAGTCTGGTGCTGCTGCGCCGCAAAGAGGTCATCGATTCCACCAGCCTTCTGACGACGCTGTTCCCGATCCTCGTGTCCTCGCGAAGCAAGTCCATGCGAGAAATGCTCTTCCAGAAGATCCTCAGCGACATGCGCAACTCGAATTCCAAGTCCACAAACCACCCGCTGAACCGAACCATTCAGGCCGTGCTTTACAACCTCGTCACAGCAGATCGCTCTTCGCCAAGGGCTATCTGGGCCATCAAACTGACGCGCGAGCTGTGGAAGCGACAAATTTGGACAGATGCGAAACCAGTCGATGTCATGAAGGAGGCGTGTTTGGCCGATAACGAGAAAGTTGTCATCGGATCTGTGCGGTTCTTCTTGGGAGGCGACAAGGAGCGTGAGGAGCTCGAGGACGAAAGCAGCGACGAGGAGATTGATTTGGCCAAGGTGAAGCACCAGATCACCATTAACAAGAAATCAAGAAAACAAAAGGATGCCTACAAAAAGGCAGTCGACAAGGTCAAGAGACAGGAGAAGAAAAAGTCAAAGCCTCACCCTCTCAACTTTTCCGCTCTTCACTTGCTACACGACCCTCAGGACTTTGCTGAGCAACTATTCACAAAACACCTTCAGAGCACAAAGAACAAGCTTTCACTGGATACAAAGCTGCTTGTTCTGCAGCTCATCACCAGATTAGTCGGTCTACACAAGCTTACCATTGTGCCGCTCTACTCTTGGTTCATCAAATATCTTACACCCAAGCAACAATCCGTCACATCAATCCTCGCCTCTCTAGCACAAGGTGTGCACAACTTGGTGCCCCCTGATGCTCTGGAACCTCTTATCCAAAAGATTGCAAACGAGTTCGTCTCTGAAGCATCGGCCTCCGAAGTCGCTGCAGTTGGTCTGAATGCCATTCGTGAGATATGCTCTCGACAGTCTCTAGCCATGACGGAGACTCTGCTGCAGGATTTGGTCCAATACCGGAAGAGCAAGGACAAGGGCGTCATGATGGCCGCCAAGGGTCTTTTATCACTGTACCGAGAAGTCGGCGCAGATATGCTCAAGAAGAGAGACCGAGGCAAAGATGCCACCATGGGTCTGAGCTCCGGCTTGATGAAGCAGCGCAAGTTCGGAGAGGAGGAAGTCGGCGGCATCGAGGGTCTGGACCTCCTCGCCAAGTGGAAAGAGGAGCAGCGAAAGCGAAGGCGCGCCGAAAAGGGCCTGCCAGAGGATGGAAGCGACGTCTCCGGCGACGAGAAGGATAAGGATGAAGATGGCTTCAACTCTGACGAGTGGGAGGTTGGTTCAGAAGACAGCAGCGACTCTGGCGAATGGATCAACGTCGATCACTCCTCAGACGAGGATGAGCCGGCTCCCAAGAAGCGAAAGGGAGACGAAGACGACAAAGACAATGAAGAAGACGAAGCCGCCGAGCTCGAACGCATGACCAAGCTCGCCACAACCACCATCCTCACGCCCGCCGACCTGGCCAAGCTCCAGGAACTCCGCGCCGCGGCCTCGGTGCAAAAGGCCATGGGCAGCAAGTTCCGCAACAAGCGCCAGCAGAACCCCGACGGCCCCGCGCACGCCGACGACGGCCTCACCGCCGAGAACATTGAGGCGCCCATCCGCCTGCGCAAGCTGACCAAGGAGGAAAAGGTCGCGCTCGCCAAGGAGGGCAAGCCCGACCGCGACGAGCACAAGAGCACGCAGGCCATCCGCAAGTCCAAAAAGGACGCCGCCGGCAAGAGCACGAGCAACCGCGAGAAGCAGCGCAAGAAGAACTTTTTGATGACGCTCGGCAAGGCCAAGAGCAAGCAGAAGAGGAGCTTGGTGGAGACGAGGAGGGTCTTGAAGGGACACGTCGAGAGGAGTACGAGGGGAGGAAGGAGGAGGAACGGTACATAGATGTAATGCTTGTTGGGCTTCAGATAGGAGACGAGGAGTTGTTCTTTTCAACTGGTTGTGAAACAAAGCGCATTGTTACATAAAACCTTGGGATTAGACAGAGAAAGAGAAAGAGAATTAGAAAAGTTTGACGCAGACACAATCAAGCAGCACAACGTGAGAGTCGAGTTGTGAAAAATATGTATTTGCCATAAAATCATTATATGCATAACATGTGTCCAACAGAAAAGCTGGACACAAAGCAGGCGACGATACTGGTATCCAAGAAAACTCATCAATCCAATTTAATAAACCAAAAACCACCTTATCCCAAACCCCTCGCTCTACAAACATGACATATTTACTGGACAGTAGTGACCACGGGCTTCTCATGGTCCATCTTCTCCGCAATCTCCTCGTCGTTCGTGTTGGCCTGGGTGCCAACGTCAGTCTCGCTAAAGGCATCGACGACATCCCGGTACGCGGGCACAAAGTTGACGCAGAAGGCGTACGACCAGGCCACGATGAGGAAAGATAGGGGGACGACCATGCTGATGCCGCTGCCGTGACGCTCTGAAGCCACAAAGGTCAAGGGAGGGACACAGGCACCGCCGACAACACCGCCGACGATGAAGCCACTGCCACGCTTGGTGTGTCTGCCGAGACCACGCATTCCGAGGGCAACAATGGTGGGGAAGCAGACAGACTCGAAAAAGAGGACAACGTAAAGCATAGCGATACCGGTGTTGTTCTTTTGAGTAATGGCCGGGCAGATGAAGATGATGCACATGCTCATGAAGACGAGGAAGATCCATCTTGGCTTCACAAATCGCATGACACCACTTCCCGTAAACCGACCGATGGCGAAAGCGGCCTGGGCACCGGCAAACAGCTTAGAGCCAAGACTGCTCGAGGTTCCTGGTCTGGTCGCCACGGCATAGTTGATGAAGGAACTGGCAATGGCAACCTGGGCACCAGTATAGCAGAACTGGGCAAGCGCGGCGTGGAAGAGTCTGTACTGCTTCCAGAGTGGCTGGTCATCTGAGCTGCCGTGGGCCTCTTGAGCTTGGTATGCCATATCTAGAGTGCATCGCGTTAGCAGGATGCGGTGGGGGGGGTTGTATTGCAGATGAACACTCACCAGCATTCGTAATCTCGGGGATCTTGGCGAGGAAGAACAGGGTCGCCAAGAGGAGAACAAAGACAACAATGGCCAGGTAAACCCATTGCACGTTCTGAAGCGCGCGCTCGTCGCTAAAGTTGAAGAAGACGTATGAACCAAGAACGGGAGCAATCACTGTGCCGATGCCGTTGAAAGCCTGGGAAACGTTGATTCGGATCTCAGAGTACTTGGGCGGGCCGCACACTGGGGTAGATCATGTCAGTGGGGATGGACGGAGAGGGGCAGGTTAACCATAATCGAGTTAGACGACATGGCGTCACATACCTGTGATGAAGGGATTGGCGGCAGTCTCCAGAGAGCCAAGACCATTGCCGATGATGAAGATGGAAGCGCAAAAGCCCCCAAACGACTTGGCCTTGATGCAGGGGATGGCGATGGCGGCGCCTACAGCGTAGAGGAAGAGACCCCAGATGAAGACGGCTCTGTATCCATAGTGACGGAGAATCCAGGCGGCGTGTCCGAGAGAGGCCAATGGATATGCGCTGGACAGTCTCAATGTTAGCCCATCTGCTTGGCAAAGCGCGGCAGATTGCGCAGTGTGACGGCAGCAAAACGTACCCAAAGTAAGCGGCCTGGAGACCAGAGGAACGCGCCTGGTCGATATGGAGCGTGTTCTGGAAATGCTTGTTGAGCGTGTCGAGCAGGCCGTAACTGAATCCCCAGAGGAAAAACAGGACGGTGACGAGGGCGATTGGGAAGATGGACTCCCTCAATGTGAGCTCGGCAGCTTTTGTGCGGCCCTTGTCGTCGGCCTTGAGCGACCTGGCCTTGAAGAAGGATGCAACGCCCATGGTGGTTGATTCCTATCTGGAAGACCCGACCAAAGGGAGAGAGATGGAACTGAAGAGAGAGAGAGAAGAAAGAAAGAGGTCAAGTTGCCTGGGATGCTCTCAATCAAGGCTGCGCTTTTCGTGCTGGGAATGCGACCCTTATCACTCAATTCGGTCGACCAGCCCCTCACATCACCAACCAGGGTTTACTTTGACTCGTAAAGAGGAATTTCTTGTATGGCCTGCATCGTATTGTAGCCTTTGCTTTCCCTGGCAAAATGTGGACATGATCATCCGGACCATTACCGGCCTCATGCTCCAGGTTGGTACTAGCCCAGCCGCCCTAATAAATCCCGTCGGCAAAATCGCTCCTCCAACTGGCACATTGTCGTGCCTGTGTTCAAGTGTGGCGTCCAGTGAGGCATCTCGTTCACATGGCAGAGAAATTACCCGCAGGCCGTAGAACAGAGGGAGAACGTGGCTCTCTTGCTGTGGCGCCGCCCGGCTGCTAGACGGCCCCGAGGGAGAATTCTCCGCGAGAATGGCGGTTGAATCGTGTCCGAGCCCATCCATTGAAAGCAGGCCTATACACGGACACGCAGATAAAACACCCGTCAGCCCCGCCTTTAGCAACTCTGGAGAAAAGACGGGGCTCGTGGTGGAGAGGCCTGGGCTTGCTGGGGTAGAAGGAGGCGGGGAAACAAGCAGGACTAGCCATTGGTCTGAAGCGAGGCCTGGCATCCTTGAGATGCTGGGTCTCGAGTCAATGCTGGCCCGAGATCCTGGAAGTCTGGCCGGCTGCAGAGCACGAGGAGGATGGGCCGATGACGGTTGCGCTTGGTGACCGTGGCTGTTGGCCGACGGCGTGCCTCGTCCCCCGGAAACGAAACCACCCTGGCCATCACAAATCTCGTCACCGTGACACGACTCCCCAACGGCTGTAATACTCGCAGGTTCTGTGCGGGGGCACACGTACGTGTAGCAGCGTCACGATCTGCTGGCGCTAGAAGCCGTGGAATTTTCCACCGAGCAGGAGAATAAGGAACAGCTTCCCCCTCAACGTTCGTGGGGACATCAGAGGCTGCTCCAAATGGTCTGCCGTAGCATCTGCCTGCATTGCCACTCACACTGGATAACTTGTGGCGTCCCGTAGCCGCGTTTGGCCCCCCCTTGCGCTTACATCTTTTCCCCGATGTCCTCGCCGGGGTTGTGGATTGGCTAAGAAGCATGTGCCGGTTAAGCATAGCGGCGTGCGGAGGCGTTAGCGAAATGGCAAAGCTCGCAGCTGTTTGTTCCAAAGCGTTGGGCGGACATATCTGTAGAGGGACATGCAAGTTGGCAAGGTGGTATTAACAAGCAGAAGATGAAGAGGCATGATGCAACGATATCGTGCTCAGTCAGTCAGTGCCTGAGGTTGCAACAGCAGTACGAGCACACCCTCCAGTCCTCATCACGTGAACCTTCAACTGGCCTTCCATGTCGTTTCTCCTCCCCCAGTACCTCTCATTAGTACCCGGACCTCATTAATACCTGGCCCTTGTACGAGCAGCTGTAATCATTAGTACAGCACATACGCCGCCTTGTCTAATTTTGTTCCCTTGACGGGTGTCTGTTGGGTCTTCGTCAGAGGCTTTTCGGCTATTTAAATTATGGCCGACTCGACGTCTCTGCGCCGTCCACCGATGAAAGCTCCCGACGGCTCCTTTCCGACGGCTCCAAGCCCTCCTCTCTTCCCCAGATGTCCAACTCCAGCTCTAGCTCCAGCTCCAGCTTTATTCAGCCCCAGAAGCAGGTCACGGTTCCGGGGCCCCGGACTGCTGGCTAAATTGGTGAAGCCCTGCGTTGAGCTGCCGCGAGGCGTGGCGTTTTAGAATACCAAGAACCGAGATGCTAATGGACCGTCTTGGCTCTTCAACGTGATCGACACGCGGCGACCGACCATTGACGATGGACTAGATCACATGTGCAAAGGGGACTACGCCGGCCTCTGTCCCAATCAAGCCCCAAAGGAGAAGCTTCGCTCGGCTCGCCCACATATTGAGATCGACTATCACATCGTTCTACTGCAATCCGCTTTCCAGGGATGGGTTACTCTGCTTATAGCTGAAGAGCGCAAGGATGAGGCGCAAACGCTAGATATCTTGAGATCGGATGATTTGATCTCGTGGTGGCATCTGACTGCCTTTTCACATTTCTCCCGTCGGCTATCTTGGGTCGAGACTCTGGGCTTGGCGTTATTGCTGCTGCCTGTTAGTCATCGAGCTTTGTTTGCTTCTGCCATACAGTAGGTGCCGTGTATCGTGTTCCGACGCTCTATTTTCATCCGTATTATTTTATTGAATGCGAAGAAATTGATTCCAATCTCCTGAACTCCATTTTGCTTCGCCGAGCAACGGACAAGAAGCGCATGTGCGGTATGTCATCGGACTGACTAACGATCGAATTTCTCGTCGGTTAATTATACCATTCACAGAATCAGTCCAACGATGCTTCATATTTTCTTTAAACCTTCACGATTCTTACATACTCCGCAACTCCTTTGTTAGCCTGCTAGAAACTTCTCTGGGGGGCTGAGCTGACTATCAAGTGGAATTAGGCGTCGTCGAATAACTCTGGCTCGATGACCAGACTCTTCGGATATATATTGATGCAAAATACGGTCCTAATAACTAACTATAAGCTAAGCTATTGAATTCTGTCTTGCCGAGAATGATATCTTTCACAGAGATTTACGGGCTTCTCTCGATGCGAGTAAATCCAATTGGATTCCGGCGGGAAAAATCTACATCTCAAGCAGACCAGCTTGGCCAGTTGATTTAGCTACTATCGTCCCTTTCCACTTTCACCGGCGCTTACGAGCTGATAAAATATGGATCATGGCGACGACAATCTTTCGGATATTTGACTAGCATTCAGTTGAAAAAGTCCAAGACTTCGCCCTCTTTGCTTTTTCTACGACACAGCCGTGAGACGAGGGAAGCCCGAGACAACTGGAGATGTTCTCGATCATTTCTGAATTCCAGTGAAATGCCTTTCTTCCTGCGTCCCCCACGACTAAAACACTTGCGCCGTCATCGTGAAGCCAGTGCCCGTCGTCGATAAGGCATAATCCAATCCTTCGTGGTTATTCCCCTTCATATCTCCCACAAAAGTTGAAGTTGAAGTATTTGACACTCCGAGATTCTACTATCAACACCCTTGGGCGACACTTGCCAGCAAATCCAAGAACTTGAATCCTCATCTCACCAGCTTCACGGTTCAGCAACGATTACACAAATCCAAACTTCGCTCAACGGCACGATTGCCTCCATCAGCGGAAGACGAACGAACGATTACGAAATATGATGCATGTTTGGATCTGCAAAATATACATGTAAAATACTTGGCAGACTACATAAAGAGGCAACGGTAGTAGTATTAGGAGAGTGTCGACCAGTGCGCAAATTTTGTCTACAACGCCGGAATCACCACAGTGATATATGTGATGGCAAGAGGTAGCGAAGTCCAATTTCATATACCTAGTTTCTCAGCAACTGTCGCTATTTTTTCTGGCATTTTCTACTATCACCACCTCACTCTAGTATCTTCTACTATGGCTACCCTCCTTTAGTACATGCTACTATTGCCGCCCTCCTGTAGTATCTCCTATTATCGCCATCTTCCCCAAATATCTACTACCATTGTGCACCTCAGTCCATAAACGAGAGATTCTTTTTTTTAAAAAAAAAATTACCCCCTTATGCCTATATATTATGTAATTAGGGATACAGACTGGCAGTTGACAAGTTTAGAATATTCCACATTCAAGAAGACTTTATCTATATATATGTAGGGTAGATATCTGCTCCGTAGGTGTTACGAAAGTCATGAGACAGAGTCCAATGAGACAATCTGTACAGTCCTTGGGTGCCGAATATTAAGCAATAACATGTGCTTTGTTTGTGGTATTTTTAGAGAGAAAAAAACTACTATACAAATCGCTCCCAATTACGAGGATGTAACCTCCGTTTTTCTGGAAGTGAACCATCCTGACCATTGGAATAACACTGCCTAGCTAAGCTTCCCTCCTATATCTATAGGTACCCCACCTTTTGGGTGCCTAACCACCAAAAACTATTACCTTATTTAACTAGTTATTAAATAAAATAATATTAATCTTTACCTTTACGGTCTTATCTAAGGACTTTAGAAAGATAGAAATATTTATAAACCCTTTAGATATTTAGAATAAATTAAATTCCGTTGCCCTTAGATTTATAATAACCCCTTAGCTTTAGAAAAAAGCAACCCCCCCTAGCTTAAAAACTAAGAAGTTTATAATTCTTCCCTTTACCTTTAAGAAAAAAAGATATTTTAAAAAAGCTATTAGTATAAATAAAATACCTTTGCCTAGCTTTATTAAGGTAAAACTAAATATAATAGCAGCTTTAATTATAATATAAATAACCTTAAGAGGATTTATTACTTTTTATTTTTTAATAATATAAAAAAAGCTATTAACTTAAATAAAAGAGAAAAATCCTTTATTAAAAAATAAAATTATAAATTAAATTAATAAAATTAATA
>MDJU01000597.1:0-19896 GCA_001721665.1 Trichoderma pleuroti
TTACGCAATATGGGGAGTTGATACGATGTGGTAAGCAGCTACCTTCTTCCCAAAAGCTTTTGAGACCTCTGCCGCCACCTGCGGATCTGATAGCATGCCTGGGGCTTTCAATAGCCATCTTGCTTTCGTATTTTGCTCTGGCACGGCACCGAGACTAGACCATCGCCTGTGGGAATAAGGGTGATCGAAATCTGGTAACTGAGTCAATGGGGGAGTCACGTCGGCTTGCGTGTATTCCGAATGTGGAACCGCTCGGTGCAGTTCCCCAAGGAGTTCCTCGTGTAGCTTGACAATTTCTGTCAAATTCTGGTTGATGGAGGACCGCAGGCCCACGCATATGGAGGGTAACGCAGCCAAGATTGTGACGTATACCTAGAAAACTCATTAACAAAGGATGCATTATAATGTCGCGGGTTAGTCTCAAATTACATTCATGAGGAATCGTATGTCGCCAATGTACCCTTCTTCCGTACTGATGAGCTCCTCTAGCACTCTTCGTCGCTGCAGTGATCTCTCCATGGCAGCCAAGTTGGCTAGGGATTGGTTTTCCAGGAGCCCGCTGTCTTCAGAGGCGCGGGGACCTGAGATGGATGCTCTGCTGCTGCGCTCCGTCGTGGAGAAGCCTTGTGAGCGTGGTGCGTTTCTTCGCGATCGTGCCACAGCACTGACACTGACACTGGCGAGACTGGCACTAGCACTTCGAACCGCCGAAACAAAAGCAAAGGAAGATCCAGAGGACGATTGTCGATGGTGTGTTCTTCTCCAATGAGCTGTACGGCTGTGGACATCAGGATCGAATGGCGGCCGCAGAGAACCAAAGCTTTCGTCCGACCGCGTGGGTCGATGCTGTGCTCTACGATGTATCGTCCGCATCCATTTATGAAAAGGCCCCTGCGATTTGAGTTGTTCGTGACTCTTTGGCTCTATCTCGATCTCGGGGTTACAGCTGTGATTGATGGTGATTTGGGGCACCTGAGCGGCGATATCCATGGCGGTAGTTTCGACAATCGTCTGCAACTCGGGATCAGTACCTTGGGGGCCGAAGGGAACAGTCTCAGTTGCTTCGATATCAAGGTTGGCCATTTTAGTAACCATTTGGGCGTCGTCGGCGTCGTGTACGGCATCATCACTTGGATACTCGACTGCATCTTCATAGTTTTGCATGAGAGCAGCCCAGCTGGAGCGTCGAGAGCTGGATTTGGAGTCACTGGGACTCGAAGATGAGCCGACGAGAGCCATTCCGAAAGTAATCCAAGAATGAAGTAGAAAGACGAGACTCAAAAAGGAGATGCAAAAATAGACTCCAATAAGTCAAGGATGAAAGAGAAGTAGGAGAGGAAGACCCAAACATGACGTGGTGCAGAAACTGGGAAAAGAATAATATGGACATAGAAACCATTTGAGCGTGTAAAGAGGAGAAGAAGGTCGGAAACAGAATGGAGGGCTTGATGGGTGCAATAGCGGTAATGGAAGCTCCAGGAACGATCAAATCTGGTTGGCAGGGCATTGGCTCTTTCCAGGAACTGGGCATGTGCAGGTGAAAGAACGTGCACCATCACGATCACATGCCAAGTTCTCAATACATGGAAGACACTGTAAACTCAGTACACGAAATAATATATGGGTATTTGATGCTATCACGATCTTGAAGAATACACTGCCAATGTAATTGATAACATATAGTACCTAGTAGCATCACCAGTGATGCTTGGCAGTACGTAGTGGAAATATGCATCTCGGTACTGGCTCTTTGATGCTGCTTGAGTCTTTGACAATATTGCACGTGTAAAAGAATGACATCATCTGGATCTGAAGCACGATATCGTCCAAATCTCAAGTTGTTCATCTGAATTCTTTGCTTTGCCACCTCGAATCGGAGCCATGATATGCGGACCGACACGGAGCAAAGTGGAGTTGGGCGGCTTCAGCTGGGTCCTACGGAGAAAAGCACTTGGCCTGTGGAGATGTAGGCGATGGACGGTCGGTTTGCCCATAATTGGTGGACAATCGAGTTTCATGGGTGAGGGTGGCGTCTGGTCTTAGTAATGGGATCAATAATGTGCTGCATGCCAGGCAATGTGCCGTGTTTTGCCATCCGAGGGAGAAGAGCCAAAAATGAACACGGCATGGCATCTACTCGTATGAAGAGCACTCGTACGAAGTAATTGATTAATTAATTAATTAATCGATTCAATCAATCATGCTTAACATGGCCAGGGCCTTGCCGAGCCGTAGTGCTGCATAGCCCGCCAGCCTTCTCCGTATCATCAGGGCAATCTAACAAGGAATCACAACCTGGAACCCATGCCCTCCAAACACGAGAGCCAGAGATCGCACTGTGGCACTGCCGCACTTCAGTGGCCCGACACCCGCCAAAAGGGCGCCGCCGATGGCCCGCGACCTGCCGCGGCCACTGTGCGATTAACCATCAAAATCCCATGCCACCATGCCAGGGCCGACTCGCCTAGCCGGGCGCTGCAAAACGGCCCTGAAGCTAACCGCACAGGGGCAAGCCCAAGCCCTTTGCGCGAGGCAATGCAAAGTTCCGCCCCTTCGGTCCAAACGAACACGTTGAACTTTTCAGGACGGCGATGAGACCCCCCAACTTTTTTTTGCTAGTACTGGAGACCTATAATATCGAGGGTAGCCTTCTCTCGCCCGCCACGTGGAGCCTTGCGGAAGCCTTGACAAATCGGCCATGTTGGCATATCGCTGAAGTGGCCCTGCTTATTCTCTCTCTTTACCCCGACATCCTCTTCTTTTCTTCTTCTTGTTCTGTTACCCTCTCTGTTGAGTTGACTGTCTCGAGACTTGCGTATAGCCTCATCTCGGGCACACGATAGCACGATAAGGATCCAGAGCCCGTCGCCCCGCCGCCCTCGGCGCAACCCGCCATCATGGACAACGCCTATGCTCTCCCCATCGACGCGGTCCTCGCCAACTTTACAGTCGAGGAGCACAACGGCTTGACTGACAACCAAGTCACGGAGCTTCGAAACAAGCACGGCCGCAATGGTGCGCAGTCCCCGAGTCCCGGAGCCTCAAAACCACCCCGCCATATCTGGGCGGACGGGCTAGGCCTCGACTTGATATGCACGATGCTAACATGGGCGTAGCGATCCCCGAAGAGCCTCCTACTCCCCTCTGGGAGCTGATTCTCGAACAGTTCAAAGATCAACTAGTCATCATCCTCCTTGGTTCCGCCGCCGTTTCCTTCGTCCTCGCTCTATTCGAAGATGAGGGCGGCTGGAGTGCATTTGTCGATCCCGCTGTCGTAAGTGGACATGCCTGGCTTCAACCAGTTCGGCCATGGTCGCTAACCGTGTCTCGTCGTCGTACCTGTAGATTCTCACAATCCTCATCCTCAACGCCGTCGTCGGTGTATCCCAAGAAAGCAGTGCCGAGAAGGCCATCGCCGCTCTGCAAGAATACTCCGCCAACGAAGCCAACGTCGTCCGCAACGGTGGTCACGTATCCCGAGTCAAGGCCGACGATCTTGTTCCTGGCGACATTGTTTCCGTTTCTGTTGGAGATCGAATCCCCGCCGACTGCCGTATTGTTTCCATCGAGAGCAACAGCTTTTCGGTTGATCAGGCTATCTTGACTGGAGAGAGCGAGAGCGTTGGTAAAGATTCTACCGCGGTCGTCCAGGATGATAAGGCTGTCTTGCAGGATCAGGTCAACATGCTCTTCTCGGGAACCACTGTTGTTACCGGACGTGCAAAGGCCATTGTCGTCCTGACTGGCTCCAACACCGCCATTGGAGATATTCACGAGAGCATCACTGCTCAAATCTCTGAGCCCACTCCCCTGAAGCAGAAACTCAACGACTTTGGTGACAACCTGGCCAAGGTCATTACCGTTATCTGCATCCTCGTCTGGCTGATCAACATTCCAAACTTCAATGACCCCAGCCATGGCAGCTGGGCCAAGGGCGCCATCTACTACCTCAAGATTGCCGTCTCCCTGGGCGTGGCCCGCCATTCCCGAGGGCCTTGCGGTTGTCATCACTACTTGTCTCGCTCTGGGTACCCGCAAGATGGCGGCTAAGAACGCTGTTGTGCGTAGCCTGCCGTCCGTCGAGACCCTGGGAAGCTGCAGCGTCATCTGCTCCGATAAGACTGGTACCCTCACCACCAACCAGATGAGCGTCAACAAGGTCGTCTATCTCAACGAAGCCGGAACCGACTTGACCGAACTTACTGTTGAGGGCACAACATATGCTCCCAAGGGCAACATCACCCTCAACGGCCAGATTGTCGAGAACCCTACCGCCACTTCTTCTACGATCCTCCAGATGGCCGAGGTTGCCGCTCTCTGCAACGACGCACACTTGGCCTACGATTCACGAACTGCTGCCTTCTCCAGTGTTGGCGAGTCGACTGAAGGTGCCCTCCGAGTTCTTGTCGAGAAACTCGGCCCCTGCGCCCCTACCGGAACTGCTCTTGAAGACTGTGGACACTTTGCCAGCGCTGCTCACGAGAAGAGGCTTCCCCGACTCGCCACTTATGAGTTCTCCCGTGACAGGAAGAGCATGTCGGTTGCTGTTCAGAATGGTTCTGCCAAGAAGCTGCTTGTCAAGGGAGCTCCCGAATCGGTCATTGAGCGCTGCACAAGCGCCATCGTCGGTGCCAACGGTAACCGAGTCCCCCTGAACGAAAAGCTCCGCAGCACTCTGCTCAAGGAAGTTGTCGAATATGGTAACCGAGGTCTTCGCGTCATTGCCCTGGCTAGCATCGATGATGTTTCCCAGAACCCGTTGTTTGGCCACGCCAAGACTACCGAGCAGTATGCGCAACTGGAACAGAACATGACCTTCCTTGGCCTGACTGGCATGTTGGACCCTCCTCGCCCCGAAGTCCCCGCCTCCATCAAGAAGTGCAAGGATGCTGGTATCCGCATCATTGTCATCACTGGCGACAACCGCAACACCGCTGAGAGCATCTGCAGACAGATTGGCGTCTTTGGCGAGCATGAAGATCTGCAAGGAAAGAGCTATACCGGACGTGAATTCGACAACCTCAGCCCCAGCGAGCAGCTCGAGGCGGCTAAGAAGGCCTCGCTGTTCTCTCGTGTTGAGCCCGGCCACAAGTCCAAGCTGGTTGACCTTCTCCAGTCTCTCGGTGAGGTTGTTGCCATGACTGGTGACGGTGTCAACGATGCCCCCGCTCTGAAGAAGGCTGATATCGGTGTGGCCATGGGTTCTGGAACGGACGTCTCCAAGCTGGCTGCCGACATGGTTCTGGCTGACAGCAACTTTGCGACCATTGAGGTGGCCATCGAAGAGGGCCGCTCCATCTACAGCAACACCCAACAGTTTATCCGCTACTTGATCTCCTCCAACATTGGCGAGGTTGTCTCCATCTTCTTGACTGCCGCCCTGGGCATGCCCGAGGCACTGATCCCCGTTCAGCTGCTCTGGGTCAACCTCGTCACCGACGGTCTCCCCGCCACGGCACTGTCCTTTAATCCTCCTGACCACGGCATCATGAAGCGCCACCCTCGTAGGAGAGACGAGCCCCTCATTGGTGGATGGCTGTTTTTGCGTTACCTCATCATTGGCACCTACGTCGGTCTTGCAACCGTTGCCGGCTACGCCTGGTGGTTCATGTACAACCCCGAGGGCCCCCAGATCACCTTCCGACAGCTCTCCAGCTTCCACCGCTGCTCGACCGAGTTTCCCGAGATTGGATGCGAAATGTTTAGCAATGAAATGTCCAAGTCTGCCTCGACCGTGTCTCTGTCGATCCTGGTTGTGATTGAAATGTTCAACGCCATGAACGCCCTGTCGTCCAGCGAGTCGCTCCTCACCCTGCCGCTGTGGAACAACATGATGCTCGTGTACGCCATCGCCCTGTCCATGGCTCTGCACTTTGCCCTCCTTTACACCCCCGTTCTGCAGGACCTGTTTGCCATCCTGCCGCTGAATGCGCTGGAATGGCAGGCGGTCACAATCATCAGCGCGCCTGTCATGTAAGTTTTTTTTAAACGAGTCCAATTCTCTTGCATGTATAATGGAATACTAACCAGCTATTAAGTCTTCTTGACGAAATTCTCAAGATTGTCGAGAGACAGTTCTTCATGCAGCAGAAGCCGGCTGCCAAGGCTATCAAGGCGAAGAAGGAGGAATAGACGAGAGCTTAGAAGAAAAAACATATACACATTTATACACATACAATGCATACAGGTATATAGACGGAAAGACAGGCGTCACAAACTCAGCTTATTGTAATTGGACGATTCAGAGCGCTGTCCATTGTGTTTTGTTGCCCCATCTGCCTGTGATAAGTTTTACGGTGAAAAGTTGGGAGAACCAAGGTATGGCGTGAAAAAAAAAGACTTGTGGCGCAATAACTTGATGGAATTTTCTCAGGTTTTTTGTTGTTATTCTCTTGTTTCATTTGCTTCTTTTTGCATGTATTAGTAATTCGACTCGTTGGTGGTTTCGAGTCAAACTCTCTATTTCATACAGCATACACAGGTTCAGTCAACTTGCAGACCGCAGGCGTATGTCGTATTCCCCCCATCTCTATACGTGGCTTGTAATCAACCTTAGTCCTGTCTACCCTTTAGTAACCTCTTGGTGACCTTGTCCTTTTCGATGATGTACACGTGGGCCCCCCAGCCGGATAGGGCATCACGGTCGACGGCGTTTAGGAGGGCTTGTGAGATGGTCTCGAACAACGCATCGGGCTCCTAGAGAGAGGGGCAAGCAGACGTTAGTAATGGATTTCGTCGAAGTTTTCTCTGTAAAAAAAAACAAAAAGGAGGATGAAAAGAGTAAAGTAATACGAAGAGAGGCGTACCAAATCAGGCTCCCACAAGCCTTCGCACATGCCAAACAGCTGCTCCGACGCCGTGCCGGAGACGATAAAGTCCTTTGCAAAGTCGATGCAGCCGATGCTGTCGAAGCCGCAGATGAAGGGCTTGCCGGTCTTGGGGTCGAGGCCGGCGACGACGGGGGAGACAAAGTAAGGGCCGAAGCGGCGCTCGTAGAGGGAGGAGGAGACGAGGTTGGCAAAGGTGCGCGGGGCGATGGCGCGCTCCTCGCGCAGGCGGTACATGTTGACCTTGTAGCGGAAGAGGTCGCTGACGGTGCTGACGTCGGTGGCCAGGCCCGTCAGGCCGAGGAAGACGTCGCCGTACTGGAAGATTTTGGGGAAGTTGTTGGAGATGGTGAGGGCCTGCAGGCCCAGGCGGAGGTCGCAGGCGATGGCGACGCAGTCCTTGCCGACCATGGCGACAGCGGCGCCGCCGTCTGGGGGGTTGTTAGTTGGGGGATGGTTGGAATGAGAGACGGAGATGGAGATGGGGACTGACTGATCGAAAAGGGAGAAGACTGTATTGAGCAATGTTAGCATGTGGCCATCATCGGATGCTGGCTGGGTTGGGTATAGGATACGACATACCATGATGCTGCTTCTGTTTGCTTGTGTGTAGCGTAGCTGACCGAGTAAATCGAAGATTCCGAGCTCCAACCAGAGATTGTCACAAGCTGTTTCTCTCCGTCTCTCTCTAGAGCCTCGGTCGAATCAATGCCCGTTCGTGAGATTGCAAGTCGGTTTGGTTCAGTTCAGTTCAGTTCAGTTGTTTGGTGTATGAAGCAGCCGGACAGCTTCCCTCCAAGCTTGCACCAGCCCCAGTCCCCCCCCATCGCTGGCACGCAAAAGCGGCAGGCAAACATGGTCTGGCGTGGCCGTTTGGCCGCCAGAGCGCTGTGGCGCAGATGGCCGAGCTTCTACCGCTGTGGCTGGTGCTTGTTACGTACTGCGTCGCCCTGGAGGCTGCCTGCGGATTGTTCGAGAAGAGGGTGGGGCCCTGGATTTGATATCTAATCTGGCTTCTGAGCTGCAGACAGTTTGGGGATTCGACGGCAGGAAGGAGTGGAAGAGAGGCTTCAGTTTTTTTTTGCCATTCTCATCTCTTCGATTCATCACTTGTCGCCTTGTACCTCGCAGCCTATAGTACTTTGGGTGTTTTGTGCTACTTGAGCCTGTTGCGTTTGTTCCCTCCGTACTCGTAGGTACTCCGCCGAGCAGCTACAACCCCACCATAGAACGACATCCAGCAGAGTTCCGCGATTGCTTCTTCGTCTTTCGTGCTTCCATTTAAACAGCTTCTACCCTCGTCTCTTCCTTTGGGGAGCTTGCTCAACTCCCTAGCAAGACAACGCTCTCATCTGACCTTCATTATGGCGTCGCACGTCGTCGTCATCGCTACGGATCTGAGGCGCACAACCGTTAAAGTCAACCCCGGCACATACCTATCAGACGTTCTCCAGGAAGCGTGCAAGAAGCTCAGCCTGGACAGCGACAAGTTCCTGCTAAAGTGCGTATCAAGCCTCCAGCTAATAAGACACTACGAACCTCTCATTCCATCTTCTTCATATCTAACATGACCGCTCAGACACAAGCAGAAACAAGTCGACCTCTCTGTGCCCTTCCGCACCTCTGGCCTCATCGCTGGCGCCAAGCTGGAGCTCGTGCTAAAGTCAAAGACGCCCTCCGCTGTGCAAATCGCCCTGCAAATCCCCCAACCCGAAGCCCAAAGAAATCCCCGGCGGCCGATTAATCAAGAAATTCCCCTCCGACTTGTCAATATGGCAGGTGATGCGACAGTTTGAGAGCGGCGAGGCGAGCGCGGGCAAGAACATCAACATCACCGCCAGGGGCGTGGCCCAGACAGTCGACACCAAGAACTCTGGCGCCGGCCAGCTGTACTACGAAACACCGGTTTTGAACATCATGGGGAGGGAGCTTGGGTCGTTTGCCGACTTCCAGAAGACGCTGTCGCAGCTGGGCCACAACTCTGGCAATGTCCTGATACGGCTGACGTTTAGGAGGACTGAACAGACGCTGTACGAGGCGATGGAGCAGATTGGCGTCTTTTTCAAGGAGGAGGCGAAGAAGAAGGAAGAGGAAAAGGAGAGCGCGGCTTCAGGCGCTCCAGAGGATACACCCAAGAACCCGTCCGCGGATGAAGATGTGCCCATGGGCGAGGCTCCAGCAGAGCCTGTGAGCAATACGGCTGAAGCTCGAGAAGCAGATCATGCAGCTCCTCAAGCTACACAGGACTCATCGTCACCACAACCCGACGCACATCAGCCATTGCCCGAAGTTAATAATTCGGATCCCCAGTCACGCCTCCAACCAGTTAATGTATTTCTTGCCCCTACGAATTCGACCCCTGCCGCTGCTCTCGTCCCAGCTGAAGACAGTGATTTCACACCGACCGTCGCTCACGCCCAGCTGCATCAGGCGCGCTTGCTAGAAAGCTCTCGCAATAAGCGGCTCCTATCCGACAGAGAAATCGAGGAAAAGGAGGCAGCTGAACAAGCCAAGATTGACGCCGTCAAGTCTGTGCTCATCAAGGTGCGGTTCCCAGACAATACCAGCAGCGACTGGGAAATTGGTCCGTCGGACACGGGTGCCTTCTTGTACCAAGCCGTGCGGCACGTCATGGCCAGCAATGAGCATTCCTTCCATCTCGTCATTCCTGGTAGCAAGACGGTGATCAAGGACGACGACACCCCCAAGCACAATTTAATCCGGGCGTATAAGCTCTCGGGCAGGGTGCTCGTCAGTCTAGTGTGGAACGATGGTGTGCCGGCTGACGTGCGAAAGCGGCCCTTTCTCAAGTCCGACTTTGCCCAGCAGGGCCAGACAATCAAGGTGCCTGAGATACCGACGGCCGAGGATGATAAAGACGGATCATCGGTGGCACCCAAGGCCCAGCAGGCACCGACGAATAGGGACGGCGAAGAGGGTTCTGGGAAGAAGATGCCAAAGTGGTTCAAGCTGGGAAAGAAATGATTCATCAATAGCGAGCAGTGTACTTGTTTTTGTTTCCTTTTTTTTTTCGCATCCAGACAAGGTGTACGACGGAATAGCATAATGTAACTTTATATCACGGGCAATTTTACAGCAAAGACGCAAGAACGCAAGTAGCACACTCAAGACAGGTAGCACAGGCTTCTTAAAAAAACATTCAAGGCATGTTGTACCCATCATGCTGGGCGGTTGAGGTTCAGGGAAGAAGAAGAAAATTTTCTAGGTTGGGTCATAAAGACGGCATGTCTTAGGAGTTTAAGAAATTCGATGAACGAAATCGCAGCTATATAAGCGCTGCTGCGCCCGCATCAAAGCCCCATTGAATTCAATCAAAATTCATGACGACGCCCAATCCATGCAAAACCCGTGGTGTTTTTTCAATTCATTTCCCTGATGAATAGAGGTATTGTTTTTTTTTGCTTGTCCCATTACCAAGATGCTCTCTCCCACTCGCTTAAAGACATGGTTTAGTGAGCACGACGAGACTCGGCGATGACGCGCTGGAGCTCGTCGACCTTTCTCTTGGCACGGCCAAAGGTACCGAGCTAGAGGGCGAGTGTTAGTTACGACTTCTTTTTGAATGTGGTTTTGGGTCATGCCCATTGGAGTTAAGAGTTTTCGACGTACCCTCTTCTTGGCCAGCTTACGGGCACGCTTGTCCTTGCTGTTTCGGAGCAGTTCGATGACACGACGCGTCATAGGGGGCGAGGCTATACAGTAACACACACTCAACGTCAGTATACGTCCTTTTAATTACATCTTTTCCTTCTTCTTTGATGCCAAGACCAAAGATTGAATAAGAGATGGAAAGACTCACCCAGCAACCTCCTTGACGACCTCACGCACGAAAGCGGTTCGCTTGCTCAGGTGGCCCTTGGTGCGCGAAACACGGGGCTTGACGACACGAGCAGTGGTCTTCTATATTGAGGCAAAAACATAACACAAACCAAACGTCAGCGTCCATCGTCTGCCGAGAGCACGGGGGGGCAGAGATCCTCCACGAGGTGAGATCGCGAGTATTGACGTACGTGGCCCTTGTTCAGGCCAACGGCCAGACCGGTCTTTGCAGGCGTTTCCTTGGCCATTTTTGATTCGAATTGTCGACTCGTCGAAGAAATTCCGTTGTCGAAAAAAGAGGAGGAGGAAAAGGAAAGAGACGTCTCTTTTTTTTTTCTCCTTTCGACAAGGGAATTCGACAGCGCTAGTGGGCAATTTTTGGCAAAGGTGTGTGGGTAGGGTCGGTGTGTGTGATTTTCCGGGCGGAGGTTGTGGGTCACGTGCACGAGGGTAAGCGATAAGATACAGATGGAGCTGCTTTTTTTGGTATTGGCAGAGAGTCACGTTGGAGCGATGTGATTGGTGAAATTGAGGGCACCCTTTTTTCTGAATTGGGATAGAAGTACGGAGTACATTAGGTTACGTAGTCTACGAGTTGTGTTATGTAATGGCGAAAAAGCAAACTCACTGCTTGAAGCCATGACTGATATCCTCGGTATCAAAGAAGAAGACATGGGATAGGAAACTACTTGGTGAGGGTCTGCAACTCTTGCTCAACTGAGCAGCAAACTTGCAACACACCAAAAAACCATTCAATTGGTCACAGTGAGCTTGACTCGTCTTATCTAAACCCCTTTGCTCGTGTCCATTAGCCAAAGCACAGTGTCATGGCCATATGAGTCTTTGCCAACTCGCACATGCGTACTAGAGGAATTCTAGAACAAGGCTTATCTCACAGCACGTCTTCCTTCACGAGTCATGCAGCGGTTGTGTTGAGAAGCTAAGCTGTAGCCTCACGAACCAGTTGCTAATGCAGTCGATATTTCCGTCGGTTAGCCGGCTGGCAGTAGCTAGGATGAGGATAGTCCAGGGGCGGAGAGAGACGATACAGAGCGCGAATTGCTCGACTCTGTGTGATAACGGGCAGGGTAACGAGGCCATGTCCGGATCGCCAATCGAACTCGATCATGCTCGAGCTGGATAATGGCCTGTCCTTGTCCGAGGCACAAGTAAGGGGGGGTCACGAGCCACGGACGAGGGCCATACGTAGCATCAGCCAGCAAAAGACAACGTTGAACCCCCTTGCTCCGCCGTTTTGCGATGCAGCTGCTCGTACTACTTGTGCAGTGTCATGTACGAGTACTCCGTAGACAGAAGCAATGAATCCGACAGAAGCTCCCCCCCCCTCATGGGCCCTTTTCCCTCCCCCGCTTCATTCTTTTGAGCTAGTTGTTGGCCGTTCGAGGTGAGAGACAACAGGCCAACCGGCAGTCGTCAGAAGGGGGCGCTAGGGCGGAACTGTGTCGTCTTGCATCCCAAGCGGCGTCTTGGTCGCCATCGTTGCCCATTGGCGCTCTGCATACGGAGTATCGTCATCAAAACGGCGACAAGGGCGCTTATTCCATGATAATATCCCGTACGTACGTACGGCTGGCTGGCTGCCCCAGAACTCCATCGCAAAGGGAGGAAACGAGGTGATTTTTTTCCCATTTGATGACGAACCCCCCCCCCCCTTTTAATCGGCGTCCCGGGCCATTGACTGCTCGGCTCCGTCGCGCCCGTTTGGAGATGGGCTCACATCCTGGGCCGTCGTTGTTGGAGTCGTCAGATCACGCCCGCTTGCCTCGCAACGACACCTTCTGTGTTTGGAAGTGCCTGGCGGCTGCCGATGCCTTGTCCATGCCATTGGGCGGGTGATGTAAGGTATGAGGCGGGTGTCAGGTCGGCACACGCTGACGTAGTTTCTCAAGCGATGAATCAATTGATGGGCTTTGGGGGCCAGTTGAGTTGAGAGTTGATCTGAGGCAGAGAGGCAACTTGACTCGGACAGCTATGTAGGTACATGTAATTGAGGTCAATAATGAATCCAGTGGTGTTAGCGCGCTGCTGCTACAGTGGTGCTCGTACAGCAAGGGCGAACCTGCTGCACTCAATGCGACCATCATCCATTGGATTGATCCATTGCCAATTCTCGCAGAATGCCATGCACGTGTGCATCTCATCTGCATCCGGCTCTCATTATCAGGGGGGTTGATCAATTTCCCCCTGGTGACTTGCGGTCTGCCTCGTCGTGTCTCCTGTGCTCCCTTTGCTCCGTGCTGTATCCGTACCACCCGTAGTACCTGTACCTTATCTGTCTGTACCTGTGCCTACTATAGGTACTCCGACTAGGTAGTTGTTTGGCTTGGCTTGATCAATGAAAGGTATCCATGACGCCTTCAATCTTCACCTCGGGTGGTACTGCCAGGCAAGGTAGCAGCAGTACGGAGTAATGCGTACCACATCGTCAGGCAATTCCCTCCCCTCTTTTCCTCCCTCGTCCTCTCTCCTCCTCTCCTCTCCTCGTCCAATTCCCCGCCCCCAAAGATGCAATCAGCACAGCAACCTCCCCCAATGCTACAGTACCTCCTCCGTATGCCTCATGCCTCCTCTTCCCTGTGTTAGTAGACTCGACTCGCCAAAGGCCAAGTGCTAACGCAAGCACCAAAGCGCGGGGCTGACCCAGCCTAGGGCGGGGGGGGGGGGGGCCAAAGAGGGGGGGCTGGACCTCTCCAGTTCCTCTCTAGGCCCTGTCTCTTAGCGCCTTGACCCAAGATAGGGCCCGCTGCGACAGCTTCCCCGACGCTGTGCTGCTTCTGCTGCAATTGATGTATGTATGAGCACGAGTGCCGTTGCCAGCCATGATGGCAGCGAATGGACCCTCTTAATACCTCAGTGTGTCTTATTGCACCGAGTGCGTGACTCGCTTCTTTTTGCTCTCGTCTCGTCCTTTTCCCCCTTGTGCTCGCTCTTCTGTCGGATTCTTTGCATCTTGTCCGGCTTCCTCTCCCTTTTCTTGCGACAACGACGCGCTCAGCCATTCGCAATGACACGACGATAAAACGCCTTGCTACACCGACGTCATCAGCACCCACTCTGTCGAGATAAGGCGAGGCAGCGACTCACCTCCCTTGTTGCCCATCACCACCATCGCCAGCGTCTCCACCGTCCCATGTCGCTGCGGAAGCAGAACCTACAATAACAGAGGGGGGAAAACAAGTAAAAAGAGAGAGAAAAAAATACCTATACAAACCAACCAAGAGGGATAGCGCAAAGCAGCAAAATCTCCCTATTAGACACAACAGACACGGAGGACCACATCACCCTTGGACAAGCAAAGCAAAAAAAAGACTCCCTCACCATGTCCAGTCTCCCGTCACAGCATCCTACCCTCTCCCTCCACCTCACCGACCTCACCCTCACTCCGCTCATCACCTCGTCCTCGTCGCCCACCCATCTCGAGTCCCTCACTTCGCTCACCTCGAGCGCCCATCACCTCCCAAACCACCGCCCAGCGCGCCAACCTCGGCCGCCCCCAGCGCATCATGGTCGAGTACCCCGACTCCGGCGCCGTCGTCCTGCAGTCCTACCTCGACCCCCGCGAGTCAGGCGGTGGCCACTCCGAGGCCGAGTCCGTCTCCAAATACAAGCACCACCATGACCACGACCACGACCGTGACCGTGACGCCGGTGCCGGTGCCGATGCCGATGCCGACGACGCAACGGCGAGGACCGGCGACGACGCCGTGGCCCCCGTCCTCATCGGCGTTGTCGTCGCCGCCTCGTCGGACGATGCGAGGGAGGCCCGGCGCGCCGCTGCCAGGCTGGAGCGCATCGGCCGCGAGTTTCAAAAGGAGTGGGCGGCTCAGGGACTGGAGCAGGACACCGACGGGAGGAGCACTCCCGAGTGAGCCTAGCAACAATAGCAACAATCAACAAAGAGAAGAGAGAAGCGAGAACCATGGATGGGCACATAGAGCCCATCCCCCCCATCTCTACCAGCGACAAGCTCGACACCGAACCAGGCGGAGTCGGCTTTTACAACAGCTCAAAAGAGAATGGATCCGAACCAGTCAGCCGAGGCGCATCCACATGGAGAGGGCCGCAACTCGAGCGAAATAATACGTATATCGGGGAGGGAAGATGACAGCATTTTTTTTGGGAGCGCGGCGCAGAGAAGAAAAAAAAAAGGACGAGTATACACGCGCGTTAATGAGAAAGATGGCTGGATCGGTTTCTTTTTACCTGTTTTTTCCTTCTTTTCTTGTTATTCTATATTGTATCTTTTCCTACTTGTTCTCCAATCTTCACGTACGCAGTCAGAGTCGGGTTATAGCATACAGGAGATTTAGCTACCACGTGGGCTCCACTGGCGTTTAAAAAACAGGGTTATCATAGGCAATTGACTTCTTTTCATCTTCCTGCTCATTTTTGTTCAATTTTTTTATTCATCTATTTGCGATATATAGGGAAAAAAAGGAAATCAAACGTTCCCTTTGACCTCCAGAGTACAGTCGTCACTACGTGAAATCATGTTTCCCTCCTTTTTTTTAGGGCAACCGGCGTTTTCTTTCCACATGTTTTTTTTATGATTTAAATTTTTATAAAAGAATCTTCTTATTGCGTCTGCTGTGAAATTTAAATAAGCTGCTGGAAAGCACGGTTGATGGGAGAGCGAACGTTGGGGACGTCCTTCCAGAAGTCGATGGTGAGGAGAGCACGCTTGGTGATACCCTCGGGGGTGAACTCGAACTTCTATAGCAATGGGTTAGCAGGCTGTTACTTTTTACTCTTCTTCTTCTTCTTCTTCTTCTTCTTCTTCTTTCTTCTCCAACGTACCTTGTAGACATCCTTGTAGGGACCAGAGGCACCGAATCGGTTGAGGCCAAACTGCTCGTGAGTGTAGCGCTCCCAGCCCATGGTGCTCATCACCTCAATGGACAGAGAGGGGACGCCGTCGGGCAGGACGGAGAGTCTGTACTCCTTGGACTGGGCATCAAACACCTCGAAGCAAGGGATGGAGACGACGCGGGCCTTGACGTTGTGCTTCTCCAAGAGGACCTTGGCGGCATCCACGGCAATGGAAACCTCGGAACCGGTAGAGACCAGGGTGATCTGGGCACCCTCGACCTCCTGCAGGACGTATCCACCCTTGATGGCCTTTTCGATGATGGAGCCCTCGAGCTGGGGCAGGTTCTGGCGAGACAGGGCAATGATGCTGGGGGTGTGCTTGGAGGTCAGGGCAATGTAGTAGGCAGCGCTGGTCTCGTTGCCGTCGGCAGGGCGCCACACCAGTGCAGTTGGGGAGGGCACGGAAGTGAGCCAGAGTCTCGATGGGCTGGTGAGTAGGACCGTCCTCGCCCAGACCAATGGAGTCGTGCGTGGCGACCCAGATGACGCGGACGCGGGACAGGGCGGACAGACGGATGGCACCGGCAGCGTAGGAGACGAAGTTGAGGAAAGTACCACCGTAGGGGATGATGGTTCCGTAGGCGGCCAGGCCGTTCATGATGGCGCCCATACCGTGCTCACGGACACCATATCGGATGTATCGTCCGGAGTAGTCGCCGAGGCCGGTGGCAGGGGGCTGGAAGTCGACGGCCTCCTTCCAGCGGGTCAGGTTGGAGCCAGTCAGATCGGCAGAGCCACCCTGAAGCTCGGGGAGGATGTTCTGGACCTTGCTGAGGACGGTCTCGGACAGCTTTCGGCTGGCAATGGCAGCGTCGCTGGTGGCGTAGACGGGCAGGCTCTTCTCCCAGCCCTCGGGCAGCTCGCCCTTGAGGCGGCGAGTGAGGTCGGCGTGCTCGGCGGGGTACTTTTCAGCGTACTGAGCAAACAGCTTGTTCCACTCCTCCTCCTTGGCGGCACCCTCAGAGGAGTGTCGGCCGTAGAGCTCAGAGACCTCCTTGGGGACGACGAAGCTCTCCTCGGGGTTGAAGCCGAACTTTGTCTTGAGCTGCTTGATGTCGTCGGCCTTGAGGGGGGAGCCGTGGACACCGTGGGTGCCCTCCTGGAGGGAGCCGAAACCAATGGTGGTTCGCAGCTTGATGATTGAAGGCTTGTCCTTGACGGCCTGGCACTTCTTGATGGCGGCCTCCATGGCCTCGAGGTCGTGGTCGCCGTTCTCGACGACCTCGACGTGCCAGCCGTAGGCCTCGTAGCGCTTGGCAACATCCTCGGTGAAGGCAACGTTGGTGTCACCGTCAATGGAAATGTGGTTGTCATCGTAGATGCAGATGAGGTTGCCGAGCTGGAGGTGGCCAGCCAGGGAAGAGGCCTCGCCAGAGACACCCTCCATCAAGCAGCCATCACCGAGAAAGCAGTAGGTGTAGTTGTCAACCAGGTTGAAGCCGGGCTTGTTGAAGATGGCGGCAGTGTGAGCCTGGGCCATGGCCAAACCAACAGCATTGCAGATACCCTGACCCAGAGGGCCGGTGGTGACCTCGATACCGGGAGTATCGTGAGCCTCGGGGTGGCCAGGGGTGATGCTGTCAACAGTCTGTAGGTAGAATGACACGAGTTAGTGCTGCTCGACACATCCTAGCCTCTTTTGCAAAGGCAAGGCTACTTGAGCTTTTTCTTCTTCTTCTTTTGTTCAGTTCGGAGCTCGGCGCAAACTTACTCGGAAGGCCTTGAGGTCATCGATGGTCAGGGCGTAGCCGAACAGGTGAAGCAGAGCATACTGGAGCATGCAGCCGTGGCCGTTGCTAGATGGGGGCAAAAAAAAGCACCTGTTAGTCTCGCGATTTGCAGAGCGGGGATATCTCTCCTCTCCTCTATTCCCTTCAGAGGGAGGCGCGGGACGGCGAGAGCACTCACGAGAGAACGAATCGATCACGGTTCAGCCAATCGGGGTTCTTGGGGTTGAACCTGAGGAACTTGTCCCAGAGAACGTGGGCAATGGGAGCCATGCCCCTGCGATGATCACCGTTAGCAGCCAGCACGAGCGGAAGTGGCGGGAGGTGGGCAGACTCACATGGGGGCACCGGGATGTCCCGAGTTGCTCTTGAAGGTCGCATCAACCTGGAGTCGCAAAGCCAGTCAGTCAATGCTCTCCGTCTTTATTCTCTTCTCTCGTCTGTCTTTCTTGCACGTCTTGTTCCCGTCCTTTTTGCGAGCATGTTTTTCCTTTGGCCGCCTCGCAACCTCCCACTGCCGTCGGGCGTAACCAAAACTTTCCAGCCCAAAGCTCTCACAATGGAGGGGCAATGGCGGGGTAAAAAAAAGCAAGCAAGGGGGGGAAAAGACATACCGCGAGCAGGCGGATGGTGTTGATGGCCTTCTGGTCAACCTCTGTGTAGCCCATGATTGCGAATGGTCGGATCTGCGCTCTAGAAGAAATCGGGTATCAAGAGAATTGGGATATGGAGAGAGAGGAATGGACGGGGCCTGACGGGGAGGGGAGGGCAGCATATAAATCCAAGCTGCGCTGTGGTTGAGGGAACCTTGCTGGAACCTTTTTGTTGAGGGGTTAATGTCACGTATTAGGGGATGCTTAGCTCAGGCCATCGCTAACGAACCCTCCATCGGCCCCTCTGGAGCTCCCCAAGTTCCGTACGCCCCTCCACGAGCCACTCTGAAGCCGCCCTACTGGAGCCCCGGGGCAGCGCAGCCAGGCAGCGGCAAATGGCAGTCGGAGCGCAAGTTCCAGCGGGGCCCGTTTCCGCTACTGTGAGCCCGCCCGTCCATGTGCTCGTACTGTCTGGTAGCTTGTTGCGGCTTGCTGCAGCGCCGATTCGTTCGCCCTTCTTACTGTGCGTGTAATGTTTCATGTTTCGTGCTCGACAGGTTTTTTTTTAAAAACTCCGTGCTCCTTGTGACTTATGGTCCCCCTGCAAGTACATGGTGTTTGATGCAATTTCTGCGAGGAACCTTTCGAGGAACTTTACTGCATGTACTCATGGAATCCATCCATCCAATGTTTTACTACCTACCTAGGTACCTCTCACTCGGCTGGTACATACTACATAGTGCCATTAGGTTAGTACTGTAGCATGGCACTGCTGCTTACAGTACAGACAGACAAAAAACGTCAATCTTGAGAGGCAACAAGATCTACCGCCCGCTTGACGCAATCCTATCCACCGGGCAAAACGCTCCATTCCCGCGACAAAGAGCGGAGACTCCAACCGTCCTGACAGCAGCAGATATCAATTGGAAGCCATTCCATTGTGCCATTTGCAAGGCCACGGCTCCCGCATTCGGATACTCCGTTTCGGCCCGGCCTCTGACGTAGCGGCTGCTCATGGGCCTTATCGCCTCAAATCTCACAAGACAAGACGACGGGAGTTACAAACGGATGCGCGGATGGATGGCCAGTGTACAGGCTCCCAGGCAAATCACACACACACACTCTCCCCCTCTCTCTGATCCTCGTGAAACATCCTCAACTGAGCCAACGTCTCCAAGCCCGGGCAAGCCGTCCAATGCAACTCCCTTACCTTGCGGCGTGAATTGCACCCAAATCCGTCCATCCACACACCCACGATAGGCCATCCTTGACCTCGATGCCTATCCGCGTCACCTGCAGCAGAATCCTTGGCCTTTATAAGCGGCCCTTTGAGTGTTTCCTAAGCAATCGTTCATCGCCTTTGCCAGGCGAGTCCACCAATCAGACAGGCCAAATCGGACACCTGAGCGGCTGGCGCCATTCCAATAGCCGATCTAGCATCCCGGAAGCTGCGCGTAAAGCGGCGCTGGCCGGATCGATTTCTCTCAAGACGGGGCTGAAAGTCAAAAAAAAGCACTTCAGGCTATTTATTGCCCTCGAACTTCGGAGGACTAGCAATAAGCATTGATGAATAAGTTGGTATGTAAGCATGAGTCGGCACCACCATGAGGATGCAAGCGAATGAATCACTGTGAAGATGAGATTTGCCATCTGCCGTTGATGGAATGTGATGAGAGGTGCTAATTTTCATCATGTGTGTGTATCGGTGTAAGATGGAATAGAGAAAATGAACCGAATTGCACTACATTCATTCTCAAGTGACATCTACCAGCGCCATGTACCTACATCAATTTACCCACTTATCGTGAGAAACTCAATTTTTCACCACATCAAATCGCCCATCTCATCCTGCCAAATAACCCATCACGACAACACCAAATAAACAATGGTGAAAAAACACCCGAATACAGAGGCCACTAGGGCGAGCTTTCGATGGTGCCTTGAAATGCAGGGAAAAGGAAGGGAAGAAGCCATGACGGATTTGTGATTACTCGGGCATTTCAAGAAAAAAAGAGCTTC
>MDJU01000598.1:0-19843 GCA_001721665.1 Trichoderma pleuroti
CTTCAAGCAGATCCTGGGCTCTTTTTTTTTTCTTGGACAGCCCTTGAGCGCTTAGACCGACTTCACGTGCCGAACCATCTCGCCTCTTTTAGCCTCTGCGGCCTCTCAGTTGCTGCTCCCCCGTATATGCATTCTAGCTCGTTTTTTTTTGCGTCGCGTCGCTGCTGAGGGGGAAAAGACTGAAGAGAGAGGGAGGGAGAGAGGGGAAGGACGGGATCGGGGGACGGGTCGGGACTCGGAACATTCAAGGACGCGGTTGACGTATGCCAGAGAGCCCTTGTTTTTTTTTCTCTCTCGTAGATGATTAGCAATTGCCAAATACTGAAAAAAAAAGGTCTCCCTATCTGATTTCAAGCATGACGGCAGCCATGCGCATTTAAGGTATTTTTTTATGTCTCCCCTTCACTCTGTCGAGCGGACCTCTGGAGCGGACCTTGAGCGGACACGCGAATTTTTTAATAAGCTTTTTGGCGTTGCGACTGTGTTTGCGCTTGGTCTCACTGGCGTGATGCAGGTCAGCAGCACCAAGTGGCGCTTTGCTCGCCAGCCGGGCGAACGTAGCCGAGAGAGGGGGATTGCAAACGTTCAAGTTTGTTGCCATTTTGCATCAAGGTGGTGGCAGTGGGTGGCCCAAGAACTTGGCGGGAGAGTTTTGGTTGAGAGGCTGGGAGAACAGAACTGACAAGACCAATGCTGTTGTTGCTGCTGTTGCTGTTGATCGAGCGGCATCAATTGGTTCCCCCAGTGACCGGCTCAAGGCACAACAGGGTCCCTCGTGAAGTTTGAAAGATGAAACGAGGCATGGCGGCTGCTGCTGCTTAGAAATTGGCCCTGTAAGCTTAGAGATAGTATTCAGTCGCCAAGGGGAACCTTCATGGCGTCTTCCGATGGGAGCTCTTTTGTCGGCCATGGCCCCACCACATCAAACCTGCAGTTGCAGTTGCAGTCGCCGGGATCTCTCATTTCGACTTTATTCCGCAATCACAAGACGGACCATGAGTCGGATCGGGTATCTCGCATTGACTGCAAAGAGAAGAAGAAGGAAATAAAAAACAGGAAAACCCATTAATAAACACACAAACAGCCTGCAAAAAAGGGCCAGGCAATCCCCTTGACATAACTCGAGCCGCGCGCGTCCTGACTTATCAAAGCTTTAGCTAAGCTTCTGCCCGACTCCACCGGCAAACCCCCTCTACCCACCCGCGATCCACAGGCGGGGTGCGGCTACCAGTTTGTCAGGCTGAAGTAATGCTGATTGTTGCTGCGATTTGCCATGCCGCTGCTTGTCAAGTGCCGCTACGACGGAGACGAGAGGCCCAGAACTTGGATTTCCCATTTCGCAACAAGGTACCGATACGCGGAACGGCGGCTCGGTCAATGGCAAATGCTGACACGATGATGACTCTGGGCTTGTCTCTGGCGTCTTTTTTTGTTTGTTTCTGCTGCCAAAAGCACACAGTAGGGGGCAACCATGATTACCAATTGCGGCCAACACATTCCAGCCACCAGGACGGGAAGACGACATCGAGGCTTCACGCATCGGTTGACAGCCCCGGTACCTTGCGGTGCCATTGATGACCTCATAACCTGATTTGTTGTAGATACAGGTCACCAATGCAGCCAGGCCTTCACACCAGCAGCCGTAACCTTTCCACTAACGCCAATTGATCCTTTTCTTTCGCGTCCAGTCCCAGCTGTCCCGGCTTTGCCTTTGTGCCCTTGGTCTCAGCTATAAGAACTCGGGGTCCCCCTCTGCAAACTCGGAAGCCTCATCACAGTCACAAACAAACAGTCCTCTGAACAAGCAATCTTCTTTTCTTCCTTTTTTTGAGATACCCCCCCCACTACATAATAATCACAATGGCTCCCAAGATTGCCATCGTCTACGTAAGTTGAAGCTTCCATCTCCATGTCTACTCCTCCTTCTCTTCTACTTCCTCTACGGAATACTCGATTGGGCTACCGCTGCCCCTCACATCAATTGGCAACACAAACTTTGAAAAAATTCGTCAATTTGCAGTGACAACACCACCATCAAACAACCACTCCCAATGCCTCTTCACAGCCATCCTACACCCATCTCGAATCCATTGCTGACGTGAATCCACATCTAGTACTCCATGTACGGCCACATCCGGCAGCTCGCCGAGGCCGAGAAGAAGGGTGCCGAGGCCGCTGGCGCTCAGGTCGACATCTACCAGATTGCCGAGACCCTCCCCCAGGAGGTCCTTGACAAGATGTACGCCCCTGCCAAGCCCACCGACATCCCCGTCCTCGAGGACCCCAACGTCCTCACCCAGTACGACGGCTTCCTGTTTGGCATTCCCACCCGTTACGGCAACTTCCCCGCCCAGTGGAAGGTATGTGATTGTGAATTCCGTCCTGCTCAGCATAGAACAACAATTGACAAAATCTCAACTGTAGGCCTTCTGGGACAAGACCGGTGGCATCTGGGCTTCCGGCGGCTACTGGGGCAAGAAGGCCGGCCTCTTCATCTCCACCGGCACCCCCGGCGGCGGTCAGGAGTCTACCGCCATCTCTGCCATGTCCACCCTGGCTCACCACGGCATCATCTACGTTCCTCTGGGCTACGCAAAGACCTTCCCCGATGTCACCAACCTCGACGAGGTCCACGGTGGCTCCCCCTGGGGCGCCGGTACCTTTGCCGGCCCCACCGGTGCCCGCCAGCCCAGCGAGCTCGAGCTCAGGATCGCCACCACGCAGGGCCAGGCCTTTGCCGAGTCTCTCTCCAACTGACTACATGGCAGCAAGGAGAAGAAGGCGGCAGTCAAGGCTGCTGCGGCTGCTGCCCCTACCAATGGATCGACGCCTGCAGCTACTACTGCTCCCGCACCAAAGCAGGAGCCTATCCAGGAGAGAGAGGATGGCAAGGACAATTTCTGTGGTCTGCCAGTGAAGTGCTCCATCATGTGAATGGAATAAAAAAAACCGTTAAAAAACATAATTTATATCCCCTGCAATTCTTTGCTTTCTTTAATATCCAACAAAATACCTAGTACTTAGAGGCAATAGAATTGAAGTACATTATTCTTTCTAATTACGGGCATCATCGTGTCAATTATATTACAAATGTTCCTTCTTTCGTAGCGCACAAATTTCCGCCATACAGTCAATGGAAAGGACGTCGTGGCTAATCTGTTTTGCGCTCTTCCCAATCATCAAGTCGTCGATGAGCTGGTACAAGTAAGATATCGTAGTCTCCTTCGACGATTGCTTCCCAGCAGGGTCTCCCCCAAACGATTCCCAGTAACTGGTCTGCAGATCCTCAATCACGTATAGCCCCCCGGGTTTAACCGTTTTCCAGAGGACCTCGAGGGATGCGATTTGCTGAATCATGGTATGACCACCATCGTCGATGATGACGTCGAATAAGCCATCTGCCGTTGCTTCTGCGGAGAACCTTGCAAGAAAGACGGTGTCTGCTTGATCGCCGATGAACACATGTGCGTTGGCGGTTTTGTCTTGGTACTTTTCGGCACACTGCCTATCATACTCGATGAAGTAGAGATTGACGAATGGCAAGTATTCGAGCCAAGTGTAGTAGGACGCCCCTGGGCCGTAGTCCTGCAAAAAAAGAAAAAGAAAATAGTTATAAGCCGGCCGAATCGGCATGGCAAAACGGATGTCTGTGCTCACCATGTTGCAGCCGAGACCAATCTCCAAGACCTTTAGCTCTTCATCTCGAATGCCGGATAGGTACTTGTCGTACATGAACTGGTATTTGTGCGTGGTGACTTTGTCGGTGCCGTACTTTCGGGCAATCTGCTCAAAGTTGGGACGTCTGCTGATGGAGGATTTGCCGCTGGAGCTGCCTCTACAGTGCTATTAGCTGCATGTTTGGCCAGAGCTTGGTGGACACTCGGTTGGGTGGTATTTGATGTTCTAAAGGGCAATAATACGCACAGATGAGGGACGAGATTCCCCTGTATGACCTCTGCTGTTACGCTAGCCCACTGCTTGGAGAGGGCATAGAGAAACAAGCAGGCTGCTATGACAAAGGCCAAAGATAAGGTCCGGTTGAGCGACATCGTGACGTTGGTTTGCGGCGATCCTCAGGCGCGAGAGACAAGGGTCAAGACGTCAATGGATAGTGGCGAGTCTTGGTTCCATTACATGAAATTTGAATGGGTTACATTTTTACAGCAGTCAGAGTCAAGAGGTAGGAGGCATGAGAATGTACTGTTGTAGCTGGTGATTGAGAGCATGCAAGGCAGTTTCGACCCGTCTCCTACTTTGCCTCTCCCCAACCTGCCTACTCTGCCTATTGCCTGCCTTCCTCATGACAAGATCTCCTCCTGCCCCGCAAGACCATAAACCGTCGCGAGGAAAGAAGAACCAGCACGTACAAAAGGAACTTGTTACCAAGGTACCCTACTCAATGCTTTGTTAAGCTACCGCCTGCGTCTTCCCTGGAGTTCCCCGAGATAACGTATACGGCCCTATCGCCTGTACACTTGGCAAGTGCGGCCCACGGCTCTCGTCTGCCGAACTCATTTCTCCAACTTCAAAATCACACCATTATAGAACGATAATCTATACAAGGTAGGTACGTCCCTGACTATGTACGTATTCGTATTGAATAAAACCGCTGCTTGCCTCTTTTTTTGTGCTCCGCTGCGTAGATTCGTTCATAAACTCTAATTTAACACAAGAAATACCTAGTAATAGCATGGCATCTTTCCTTTGCCGCCCCCCCCCCCCCGACACACACTTTTTTTTTTTCACCTTTATTTCCTGTTCCCCCTTTTACCAAACAGGTCTGTCTCGGAACCAAAAAAGGGATTGGGCTGGAACGGCGTGAGAACCTGCGGATCCGATTGCAGCTCGCCGTCATACAACCGCTCCCGCTCGTCTCCAACAGGGGGCGCTACCTTGATTTCTCCGCGATAGATTTCAATCACCGAGACGACGGGCAGGGCGAGCAGAAGCATCGATAGAAGCTGGCCGAAGCTCCAGTCCTTCTCCCCCTCGTCACTTAGCTTTACCGAGGGATGTCCAAACGCCTGAGAAAGCAGAATGATGCGGATCGCAGCTCCAATGGCCACGGCTGCCATGAGGGCCCATCCTACAATCTGCACAATCCTATAGAACTTTTGCCTCCGGCTATGCAAGTACCACGTCGCGAGAACGAAAATGATGAAATTTCCCGCCATGGCCGCAATAGTACCAACATACGACAGCCCGGCATTGGACGGAGATTTTTCTCCGCCAACTTTCCAGACACAGGCCACGGGAAGAGTCGACTTGTCCAGTCCCTTGGCCACGGTCTGGAGGACAAAGACCCCGGAGACGGTCGACAGTGCCAGGTTGACAAACATGAGCAACTGTCTCATCCATCTCAACACCCAGTCGCGGCGATAGTCGCGGACTAGCGCCAAAAGCGTAGCATTGTGCGTTGCCATGGATAGGAGGGAAAGCATCCAGATTAGGAAGAAGTGATACGGTACAAGGGAGTTCATCTTGGCCAAACCAACGCCTGCTAAGCCTTTCATTTAGCGTCGTGCTACCAGGAGATATCCGGGGTTCGTGCGTGCAGCTTACTTTGGATGCCGATCCCTTGCATGATCTGTGAGTCGCTGTATCCATTGAGTAATTTTCGCCGGGTTGTTGACTCTCTGCCTCGGGAGTCTGCGAGAATCACGCTCGCAGATAGGATAATGGCCAGCCCGGCCGTGATCATGAAAGAAAGGAGAATCTGTCGCCAACGGTCAACACGGCTCGGGCAATAGGGGAGCCCCAAGCCGGCGCTCCCCCACGGGATATTTCATTGTCGCGAGTGCCTGTCAACGTACTCCTTGCCCTGCGACACCCGAATCGCTGGGGGTGGACTCGGGTGCGGACGTGCAGTTCAGTGTCCCCATGATGAAAACGATGGTATTATGGACTGGGGCGTTTTACGAAGAGCATCAAATTTCAAAAATGAACCCGCCTGCGCCCGTCTACTTTAAAAAGCAAATTTACCTATGACGCCTTGGCAACGGTGGAGAGCTATTTTTACCCAGTCTGTTCGTATCGACATGTACGATGAAACGGAAGGACTGCGAAGCCCCCGGCGGAAGTTTTTCAGCGTACCAAGAAGCAGTCAAGAAACGTCTGGCATCTCACAACTTCACTCGGGAGTTTCGATTGGAAGCCGACCCGCGTCAACAAGATGCCTGGACAACATGGGTTGAGTATCTCAACTTTGAATACTTTGAGACAGATAGGCTCGCTGCTTTGTTAATGACCTTGGAAGAAGATTACATCAATGCCTGGGATAAATTCTTGGTTGCGGATATGTCAAGATATGATCTCTTTAGAAGGCCGCTGGCTGACCCAGAAGACAACTTTGGGGCCCTGCAACAGCGGACAGACACTTTTATCCGAGATACTGATCTGTATCGAAGCAAGGAACGCCTTTTTCGCCACCAGCGCGTCTTGACGCGATGGATCCTTGGGCAGTTGACTTTAATCGAAGCTGAGATCAAGCAACAACATACAGCTAAAGACTGTAGCCAAAGCAAGCCTCCGGCCACCAAAAAAAGGAAACAGAGTGATGAGGGGGAAGCTGAGGACGAAGAAGGGGGACGCAGCCTCAAGAGATTGAAACAAGACGGTGCCTCGGATCAAAACGCTGCTAAACGACCAGCTCGAGGAAGACCAAAGAATTCCACTAAAGCAACGGCATCTAAGAGGGGAGCACGAAAATCCCGTCTGCCTACCCAACCAGCCAGTCCACAGACAAATACAAACTTGGACTCTCAGAAAAGCCAGTCCTCGAAACGGAGATCGTGCGCTGAGGCTATGGTTCTACCATCGCCGATTCGGCGTCGATCGCAACGACTGCAGGCTCGATTACAGGAACATGTGTAAGCTAGTTGATCACCGTGCACGAGGAGTGATAGTAGAGGTCGAGATATAATCTATTTGACTAGGGTAATGAGAGCTTTTTATTGTTTTTTGAATTGACCTGCTCCATTTCACGAAGCCAATCTAATTTTAGTGCTGAATCCAGCCTCAGTGTCTCTGCAGTTTGTTTCTCCCGCATGAATGCTAGGCGTTGAAAATATCAGGTAATTAGTTGCTAAGCTGATATGAAGTACTATTATTTATGAAATACCTGTAATGGCTAACTAGGGCACCCGAAGTTAGACTCTGTACTATTAGTGCTAAACCCAGACAAAGCAGAGAGCCTACTAACTGGCGAAAGACGTACTTTATCCTAAGTTAATGAAGCTTATACGATACAAAACATTGTAAGACTGTTTGTCTCCCTCTTGCTGAGTACATGCTGGCGTATGGTTGTTAGCTGGCCATTGGTTCTGTTACACTCATTTGTTGTGAATCCTTTACAACAAATTCTGCGACCAGATCGGCATTTATAAAACGTAACAGCTGGAGATGGATGCTGTAATATTCGAAAGGGACAGTATTTGTATATATAATACCATACTTAGTTCCGAGTACCTTTTAAACAACACCAATATGCCAGTAGCATTGTTACATGCGTATCTACTATGCTACCTTGATAGGTATTGAGTACATGTAGGTAACTGCTAGGCATATCTTCCAAGATCCTGCCCCGCACTAGCTGTTTCTATAAAAAAGACGAGGCGCCCGGCGTTTTGGGCTTGGCATTACAAACAATATGTACACTATGCAACTCTATGCCCAAGCCATATTCAGTCAGCTTC
Organism: Trichoderma pleuroti; assembly: GCA_001721665.1. Lineage (NCBI taxonomy): Eukaryota > Fungi > Ascomycota > Sordariomycetes > Hypocreales > Hypocreaceae > Trichoderma > Trichoderma pleuroti. The sequence continues at coordinate 7,695 of MDJU01000598.1, forward strand.
CCGGCCTGCCTAACTACTAAAAAGAGATAGGATTAAAGATAGCTTCAGCCGAGCGTTATGTAGCAGAGGGGTATATTGATTAAGCTCACAGACATGAGAAAGAGACAAAGGTAGGTGGTACGAGCAGCAGGCCTCCCGGGATACCCCTGTAAATACAGGAAGAAACATAGTTATAAGGGCCAGGCACCCATGATTATGGGCGCTAGGTGAGTTGTGGAGCAGACCCCTTAATACCCAACTCCGAGTATTAGAATCAGAGTCCAAAGACTACCCCTCCTCTTCATCACAACCAAATTGTACTGCTGGTCATACTACTCGCATCATCTTAAACTTGACATACCTGACCCCAGACATGTTATCACAACATTCGAATTTTCAGTCAGAATGCCTGGACCAAGCCGCCTCTCTCTTTTTTACTCGCCTCCCAAGGGAGATCCGTGACCTAATCTACCAGCAGTACCTTGCAGTCGACGCCATCACAGATGGAGTCGAAACGAACCAGCCCGAACACCTGTTTCTCAATGAGGACCAACCTTACAAAGGCGATAGCATACCGCTCGAAGCTAGCTGCCAGAAAATATTGTCCGAAATGCGATGTGTGAGGCGCCTGCGGGAGGTGGCCATGACCTTCTACTCGCCTTGGAATTTCCGGCTCCAGCTCGCAGTAAAAGGCCGTCTTGACTGGGCTTGCGTCCAGAAGATTCGCCTTCAACTCCGCAACGAAGATAGGTTCGATTTCAGAGGCGCAGAGTTCGCTAAGAAAGCCCTTTTGCGGACGAGAGAGCTGAAGATTTTGGATATTGACTGCTCCTCATTCAACGACGCCTCCAACAAAGCAATTGGACCCAATATCGTCATCTCTAGCGCGGATTCCAATTCCCAGGACGACGAAGATGAAGCGGATGCGGAACTCTTTGCCAAATCACATTGGATAGAGAGCTTGCTCGCTGATTGTGGCAGGCAGCTGGAAAGGCTGGAAATGGTGATACTTAGAGGCAAAGGCTGCTATCCAACGTTCTGGCCGCAGCAGGTCAGGCAATTTGTCAATGACATTGTCGAGGTGATAGAACTAGATTAGATGAGTCTGTGTGCGTAATGGCGGGGACGCGGCACCGAACCTTTTTCAGTTCCATAATCCATGTAATTTCGATCAAGAAAAATTGGGCTTTCGGCGCGCACCACCAGCTCATGATGGACTAAAATATTATAAGCACTCATTTATATTTAAAGATAGTAAGTCGGGTTTTTTATATCTACCCTTAGGGGGGTTTATATTTATAATCAAGAAAGTCAGTAATGCTGCAATAGCTAGAAGACCTCTTACTTCGACACCCTCCCAGACATTGGTATGAAGGTGGTTTCCATTTGCCTCTCTAACCGCCTCCAAGTCTAAAAGAATTAATCGTCGATGGCTTCAAATGCAATGAAAAGCCAATAAAACTTATGATCCTAGTTGAAAACAATGAAACTACTAGCTATTACAATGGACTTGTTTATGCGTCTGTAAAATGTATGAGTTTTGGTTCAGCTAATAGGGACTGATCGCAGACTTTTGGCTGTTCCAGGTCGGGTGTCCTAGACTCCCAATGGTTCGTCGTCCAACATACTACCAAACCCCAGCTATATGTAATGAATAGCGCGGGTCTCTATGAAGCTACATGTATTTTTCTTGAGGCTAATGTCTCCCTCTCTTGCATCTTGTGACTCCAAAGTTCAGGTTCACAGAATTCTGTTGTTCGTAGTTAACCAACCTCACACTAAAGACGCTTGTCGCTCTTTTTGAGTTGAACATTGAAGAAAACGGCAGCGTCTGCATTTACGGGCAATTTTCTTTTCTACCATACCGCCAAACGTGAAGAGCTGTCTTCATGTTTACAGTAAATGATGCGCCGGCCCAGCCTGTGATGCACACCACAAGTGACCAGTAGGTGGATAGCCAGCTGAGGACCCAAGAGTCTCAGGCTTTTCCAAGAGCACCATGAGTAGCCGACGTCTATCTGCATTAGAGTAGCGATGACAACGTGTGAGCCAACCTCCCTGAAGACCTTCTCCCTATTCCAGCGTGTAGGCTTCCTCTAGAAAGGTGTATCAACTTGCGATTGCTGTTGATGAGTACGAGTGTTCAACAGCAATCGCAAGTCCATGAGCTTTCCCTCAGTTAAAAGCACAAATAACATTGCAAGGAGAACGTGCGGCATCCGGATAGTCTGTCGCGCCATGTGATTGTGCGCGTGTTGATAGGCTTGGCGTGATGATCGTATAACAGAAATGAATGAAAGCAAGCCGTGAGCCGCGTCGGTACAGACAAGGTCATAGACCGATTGAACTCTGTCTGGTGATTCTGTTATTGCTACGCTAAGGTCAGCCTTTCGTAAAACAGGTATATGGGATATATCACCTCCCGTGATGGTCACTCGACCATTCTGCTGGAGCATCGTCAAAATCATTTCTCTACGTCTGGCTTTCAACTCGTTATATTCATCAGCCTCGTTGATTTGTCTCACAAGTTCATCATTTTGATTCAGTTGTAAATCGTCTATTATGTCGGCGCGCAGTAGAGAGCTTTCAACTCCAGCAACTCGAGCAGATCTTTCGACTAAGAGTTCATTCCAGTCTGACATCACCTTCACACGAACTCCAAGCTCAGCAGCTTGGTTAAGGGCCGATCTTGTGCTTTGCCTGAGCGGTTTGAAGACAGGAAGAACTGCTCGTAATATCCAACTTCTTCCTTCTTGTCACTGAGCAAAGCCTATTGAAACCACACCTAACATTGCAGACTGTCAAATCGTGATTCGCAATCATCGCAAGACTTTTCCTCGTTACTCTTCCCTTTTACCAATGAACAACATTGGCAAAGACGTTATCGTTGATTAACCGACAATCCTTGATTGATTGACATACTGTGCGACGTAATGGCTTACTCTTGGCGTTAATCAGTCGGTGACCATACGGCAGCGGCTGGGAGGGCTGAACCGCTAGACCTCGATCCAGAACCCGGAGCATGCGAGGGCGGCTATTCCCATTTGCTGCTAACTTGAGGAGAAAAATACCAAGCGAAATAAAACTGATCAAAGGCGTCAGATGGTCATAGCACTTCTGATAGCTCACATTGACCTGTTACTCTTTTGCGGTTGGTGGCAGAGCTGAGCCGAGCCGTCTTATTCAATCGGGAAAAAAGAAGCGAAGGCTGTATCGTGGTGAGCATTTTGGGCAGCTCTAGAACGTCTTGTCCAAGTGTCACATGTTAATAATAATAGCAGTGAAAGGCTGTCAAAGTATACAGGGCGTAGTACTCCGTACGTAAGGTCAAACAGAACAGCATGCTGCTCTGTTGGTAGCTGATGCATTCTACGTGTTATGAACCCTCTCATAATTGGATGACGTCAATTCTGCAGGGAGGAATTTCAGCTTCGAATACAACTTTCAGCTCGTCCGAGGCAATAGTAAGACTGCAATTCTAAAGGGCACGTGTAAAGACTCGAGTTCAATCCTTCACAAGACGATATCTTTTTTTCTTGTAGACACCTCTTTGCTTCTTAAAACTTTCGCCGTGGCTGAACTATGATATGACCCTAAATGGAGCCCGGCTTGGACATATTTTCACAAAGGACGAGTGGTTTCATACCCAGTTCCCAGTCCAAGTGACTTGGCAGTATCGGCCTCCCTATGACGCTTGTCTTCGCCCTGCAGAAGGATTTCTGACATGCCTTCAATATATTGCCAATAGATTGTCTCACACATCATTTCAGCCATTTTCTAGTTTCTCAGCCAATAGGCTCGTTGCGTCGAATTATTGGATACCTAGCAGGAGCATTGACCACTCATCCTTTTACGCCTCCTCATGTAAGTGGCAAATAGCCTTGTTTCGCTTTCCCCGAGCCACAAAATGGCCTCCACTCTTGTAAGGCTGCGGTTCAACGAAGATGCCAACATTCCATCCCAAAGTTTATGATCAAACTCATAAATTAATGCAATAACTTTGTTACTTCAAGTTATTTTATGCCAAAAAGTGAAGAATGATGAAGTAGCTAGGGTTAAAGAAACCAGTGAAGGACAAAACGATGTCATTGGTGCCCGCTGGGATTTCTAAATGTATTAAATTTAAGACATGGATAGGCGAATGTGAAGGATTGCTTATGAAGGATTCACCACAAGGCGAAGCAGTACACCGAATGACAACAATAGGTGACACAAAAACAACATATAAGAGGGTGTGAAAGCCAGTCTCTAGCGCAAACACCAGTTCTCTTCATTCATCTCATCTGCATTCCAAGAAAACAACTTCATCGTCTGTACTACACCATGAATCCCAATCCTACCTTTCAGGGCAGCCAGCTCAGGCCAGGAACCTCGGCCTATGACCAGGCAAACGATATATACGCCACGTCCACCTATGGAAAAGAGCGTAACATGAACCCCGGAGAGATTCTACAGCCTACATGTGTAGAAGACATCCAAGGTGTTGTTAGATATGCCAACAAAGTTGGTAAACCAATCGCCATCAGGACTGGTGGTCATCAGTACAGCGGCGCTTCTTCAACTGGGCCCGATGGCATTCAGTTGGACTTGGAACTTACGTTCCGAGACCCGAAGAAGGACCTTGTATTGATCCGCGATACTGAAAACGACAAAGTCTATATCAAAGCAAGTGTTAGCTGGGCTCTGGCTGAGGTTTATGATTTCCTCCTCGCGAATGGCGTCTTTATGCCAACAGGCCAGTGCGCCACGGTTCACCTAGGAGGACATGTCCAGACAGGTGGCTACGGTATGCTAGCTAGATCCTTTGGACTCCTCGGAGATTACATCCGTGAGCTCCAAATCGTGGATCACAATGGCGAAGTGGTCACAGTGACCAAAGAGACGCAGCCCGACCTGTTCTTTGGTCTTCTCGGCGGCAGCCCTGGCAACATTGGAGTCTTGACGCATTTCAAAGTCGAAGTCCAAGATGACAAAAAGTACCAAGGCTCCAAGGGCCTCTGGATGGCATTCCACTACCGTCAGGAGACCTTGAAGGAGCTCCTCGACCTCTTGGTGGAGAAAGCAGAAGACCCAAACTTCCCGCGCAGCTACGACTTCACCGTCAATATCGTCAGTAGAGAGTCGAATCTTCTGGACCTTTTCCCCGGCTCTGAAGATCGAACTCAAGGAGACGCTGCCAAACAACATCCACGATGGCAAGAAGAATATAGCCAATGTATTCAAGTTCAAGTATGCAGTCATTGTTGTATACGCCCAATGGGTCAATTTGGGGACCGATGAATTCTCGCCGGACCTCTTCAATCGCATCAAGCACGCCACTCACGATCTTTTCAAATTTTACAAGGAGACCCCTGAGGGTACTCCCATGTCCTACATTACATCCATGTGGCTCTTCAGAAGCCCGCGAGAGTTCCCCTACCCTTACATTAAACGCACCAACACGACCAACTCGACCACGCTCTCCAAGACTGGTTGGTCCGACTGGTTCTCTGGACGTATCGACGAGATTCTCTCCGTCAAGGGCAATGGTCTGTGGGTCTCGTCGTCAGTTGCAAGTTTATGGCGGAACAGGCTCCATGTTCAAGAATAATGCAAACAACGGCACTGCTTATGGCTGGCGAGATTCCACTCTCAGCGGAACCTGGGATGTCTTTCATCAGGACAATTACGACGGGGCCAAGAAATGGCAGGATGAAAACGACGAGGGGGCGGCTACTCACTTCAGTACAGATGATCGCCGCGTTCTTTGGGGTTCGTATGGTGACTGGGTCATGAAGAATGTCTGGCAGCATTATTACGACTCCGCAACCTACGAGAAACTGCGGGAGATTAGGAAGAAGGCTGATCCTAACGGCATATTCACTGCCAACCCATTCTGTGTTGAAAAAGCTGAATAAAAGCTGTGTCAAGTTTTTTAACTACGTATTTGTCAATTGGACCATTCATATATATATACCTGTTTCCTAAAGGCAGTGAAGTGTAGGCCCAAGTGTATAATTAAACTTGCTGTTTTGAGGTCTACTTCTAGATAATATATTTATAAGATGGTCAGCATCCTCTCTCAGCCGCTTTGCTACAGCTTTACCAAAGTGGTTTTGGTCTACAACTCCAGCAAGCCTCCAATATGAAGTTGTTTCTACAAACCATCTATTTTAGGGTTAGCAAGTGAACATCTTGCTGTGCTGCCCGTAACGGTGTCAATCAGCACTTCTTTCGGGTCTCCTCTATGCGCGCAAGCTCCCTGTCTATCCTCTTAAAACTCCAGCTCTGCCAGAAGGGGGGGTCTAAGAACTCATATCAGCCATATGTCTGCATAGAAGCAACCTATATTAACTAACAGAGAAATAGCCTCAGATCTAGAATAGGTCAGCATTTGATCATTGGGATTCCCATTGGAAAGTGGTCATCTGGCGAGTAATCATCGCTAGACGGCATTAGCTTTTGCCAAGATGGGTGGGAAGGAAGTTGAAGTCCTACCAGTGTACTATTTTTAAAGGAGAAAACGAAAGAGTTAGCACAGTTAAGAAATTTCATGAGCCTGCATTCGGAAAAGCACAAGGGTGTTAAACGTGTTCAGGACCCCAGGCAGTTCACCATGGAGCTCCAGTCTACCAACTCTAGATCATGTACACTTACAGGCCGGGGTGAGTGTGGTGGCTTTGTGACGTGCAATCGCGCCGTTCCCCAGTTAGTTATCTGTAGTCTACAGAGGATGGCCTGCTGAACGTCACTCTCCCTGTCGACGACAGGCAGCTCAAAGAACGACGTACTATTTGACAAAAAAGAATTTCACCTTTTCCGCGATTTCTGCCGGTTCGAGGGATGGATTCTGATCGGCGGGTCCCTTTTCGCGATCTTTTCCCCAGACGTGAACGAGATGCTGCCACATTGATAAGGGTCCCATCTTTCTCTTCTTACGAAGGCGCCCTGTTTAGATTAGAAAGATTTCACAGAGCAGAAGGACTGCAGGGCTCATACCAAAGGGAGTTAGTTCAACATAGGTAATTCCCATGTCTGCCTCATCTTACTGCGTATAATCCTTCGTCACGGGCTCCAGCTCCGCTGTGGGAGTAGCAGTGAGGAAATTTTCGAGACATGGGATGTCGAACTTAACCTGGGCCCATGCAATGAAGCCCTTAAGAGCTACCTTGTCGATAGAGCCAATCGGATTGATATCTGCCGAAGAGCAATCGTATTTCATCATGTAACCTCTGAGCGCTAATTCACAGTCAGACACATTCTCATTATTGCGGTTACGGCTATTATGGCTACCTTCGCCAACATTGGCGCTGCCTAGGACCAGCAGGCCGCCTCCGCCAGCTAACTGGCGGGTCGTTGGAAGAATTTGACGAAATCCGTAAGCAGTCTGCGATGAGATGCGTCAGCCGCAATATGGACAAGCTATAGAAGGTTTGCCTAGTGTCATACCACCATCCGAGTGCGTGCTTGATCGTTCTGCAACATGAGGTTCTCGGCTTCTGAGTCGCCTTCGACTTTGAACTTTGGATCCAAGCCGAGCGAGCTTTTGACAAGGTTTTTCTGCGCATGATACACGGAGTCGATGTCAAGACCAATATGGTAACTTCCTGTCGCCTCGAATAAGTCTTTTGCACGCTGGCGTGTCTCATGGGAGCTCTGCTTTGACATTCCCATGTAAACAGTCTGTAAGACTTGATGACATAATTCCTAAGAGGTTTAGAGAAGAGCAGATTCGCCGACTAAACGTTTCACAGTAGCAATGACCGACTGGTTTTGGTCCTTGATGGCAAGGATGACGAGTTAGCACATTGAGAAGACAGAGATGGCTGATGGAAGGTGTTAGTGAGTTGCCCAGCATACCAAGAAACATACAGATCTGCATTAACGCATGAATTAGTCATCGTCTACAGGGTGTTGGTCAATGGAGAACTATACAAGAGCGATTTCCGCTTCTGCTGAGAAGAACTTTGGTTCCCGAGATAAAGTCTGTCGGCGACGAAGATTGAAGTTCTCCTCGTCGGGGCTAAGCTCGAAGGAGGTCTTTATCCTGTAGTATTTTCGAGCGTTCCGTGCAGCTTGTATTGCCCGGGAGATACTCCAGCGATAGGCCCGAACTTCTTCAAGGTCAATAGTTGCAGTAACAATGTCCACCTCGTTGAGCAAGAACTGAGGGCTTTGCGCAAGTAACTGGCCATTGCAGAAAATCATGGCACATCCGTCAAAACTCAGTCTGTCACCATCGCCACCTGTATAAATCAGTTTTTAGAGATGGAAACTAGAAAGTGTTGTGCAAGATAGAGGAACGAACCTGAGACATTCGAAGACATGTATACACCACCGCATTTGCGAGTAGCTTCACCAATGAGCTTTAGCCTAGTATCCAGTTTCTGCAAGCTGAAATGGCTAGCAGAACTGTTGGTGATTATTTAAACACCATCCAAGGTCATCGGGATGTCTAAATAATACTGTTAGTATGGATTCAGGCGGAAGACTAATAGTACAATACGCACGAGAGGCGTCTGGCGACCATATTTCCTCACAAGTTTCAGCTCCAAAGCAGCTGTCTGGTGTGCTAATGACGCAATCTCCAAAAGGCACATGTGTGCTTTCCTTGCAGTTTTTGTAGATTTTTTGAAACTCTTCCCACTCCGTAGGCCGGAGCCAGGGAGTGAAATACCGCATTTCTCGGTAATCTGTATTATTAGTTTAGACCAGCTTGGCAATTGTTACAACGCGATGTAAGAGAACTTACTGCCGTCATTTGCCAGATCTGGTCTGATGTGAGCGAAATAATGTAGCCAGACCGCCCTAGATATGTTGTCATCAAGGCCGACTACCTTGCAGTTGTAAGTAGATGTAACAAATGATAAGCAGTTAGCTTGATGTTGATTAGGCATGATCACTATAATCTAGGTAGGTATGCAGGTATGTGATGGATCCAGCTCCAGGTATTCAATTCTGGCTTCTACTTCGTAGTTACCAGTTTTACCAGCGCTTGTGCATTACCTATTACTTTATGCCAATAACCGTCAGGGCCAGCGCTTAGTAGCAGGTAGAGCACATATTACACTTTACGTTCCGCCGCTTCGTACCAGAACGATCTGTGAGGTGGCTATTCTGTACAGGGAATTGGAACCTTTGGTTACGGCCTGTGGTCTAGGTCATGTAGTTGATCTGACTGGAATTAAAAGAATTAGAGTTTCACAATAGTTATTCTGATAGACGCAGTCCAAGTGCCAGTCTTGTCGGACTACATAGTTCACAGAGCGCTTACCCCAGAACGTATGCAATCTATAACGGCGTGTTTCACGAAACGCTCTGCCTTCTCTTCCCTGAAAAGCAATCTTGTTTAGCTCAAGCATGATTAAAATGTATTATTAATGATTTGCGCCATTTTTGGAACTGGAATGTTAGAATTAAGCTACTGTTCAACCTGAAGAGATTCTAGGGCTCTGTGTGAGGTTTTGTAAGCCACTGACCTTGCTCTCGAGTGGCTTCAGCCGAGCTGAAAAAGGGACAAGCGATAAGTACAAACTTGAACCATGCAAAGCAATTTGAGAGCATGGAAAGGGGCTGTTTATACCAGCTAGATATTTTCTACTACAATAATAACTAATTTACCTTCTCAAGCTGTCATAACTTCGTTTCGCTCGTATACTTCAACTCAGCTCGCTTCTGTTAAACATCAAATCTAAATCCCAAGAGTCTATAGAAAGTTGTGGCATGAATTCAAGTTGGAAGTTATACTGTGGAACCAAAATAATTGTAGTCCATTAAGCTCCGATTTCAACGCATATGATATAAGGCTTAAATATTTCCCAGTATAGAAAAGTGTCTTATGTCTTATCCTTGGAAGAACCCACCTTGTATACGTTAAGTGTAAGCTTAAAAGCATGGTGAAATGTACCCTGTGTAATTGAGCGATCCTGCGAATTTCACATGCGCTACCCCAGTGTGGATTTTTCCAGGCGCCAAAAGGTTCATAGATCTGGCTTATCATAAACGAAAGGCAACGTTGACTTGTCACTCATTGTTCTTATCTACATTTGGAATAGGGATTAGAGCTTTTGTTGATAACAGGATGAAGGAGTTTTGTCTCTGTCTCAGCCCGCCCCCTGTCTCCTTGTCTGTTCATCTGTCTGTCTACCTAGTTTGATGCAGCTACTGTAGGGGCCATATTACAAAAACTACCAGGTTTATTAATCTTGTACATACGTACAATTTGAAAATTCTAGACAATCAATTAAAGTTTACTTTTAACAGACTTGAAAGAGGTAGTATCAATATCCGAACACATATTGACAAATGATTGTACTCGACCTGTACATGCATTCGACCATGTTTCTCTTGTCGGTGTGCTCCAATAGTTAGGAAAGCCACACACTCTAGGAAGAACTGATACAAGATATCTCAACTACTTCAGATACCGTTCCCATTCTATACAGTTTGGGTTTGCATATTGCTGCACTAATCTACTTACATCGCAATCTAATCCAGCTGACCACCTTGGTGATTGTGGCTATCATCTAGTATCCCCAATAGTACTTACTCATTCCTGATCGAAAATATATTTTTGAGATGGATGTGATCTCCAAGCAGCTGAAAGAAGAAGTACCGCACATCAAAATGAATTGATTTCACATTGACGTATTTCTGATCAACCCCATCCGAAACAGGCACTGGGCGCTTTCAGCTACAATGCCACGCAGGCCGGCGTGGAAGATAAATAGTTATGCTGCTGTGTGATATTCTTCTACTTGGCATCCATCGCATTTTCAGAAATCTTTTTACCATAATCATTTCTTTCCACTATCAACTATAACCGACATCGTGGAGTTTAACCTCGGCAACTGGTGCGGCACTCCAGTACAACTCAAGATGGCACCCTCTGCTCAACCTACCAGGGGTGGGAAGCCCTCCAACAGAAATCGGGATAAATTCTTCGAAGTGTTGAAGAACAACGTCACTGAAAGCGCCTTGAAGACAATACCAGCAGACCCTGACATGAAGAACGTCCCCCCAAATATCGCCGCAATGTTACAACCTCAGGGGAGTGCACTGCTTGCCGTACCACAATCCAAGTATACCTGCAAGACGGAGAAGAAGCTTCCCATCAGGCCTAGCCCGAAATCTGACCCCTTTTCTCTTTGGGTCGGATATAATGGTGAGATTCCACGCTGGAAGAAGGGTCAGGTAGTCCAATTTGCGGCTCTTGCAGAAGATTACCCAACGCTAGATCAGGCCACGTTCGCCGCCTACAAACTCAACTTGGCCGCCAGGGAGTGGAATGATCTTAATATAGGAGCTACTTTCCAGTGGGTTACTGATATAGAGGATGCATGTTTCGTACTCACCTATGGTGGCAATGGAGGAGATACCCTAGCCGAAGCTTTCTTCCCCAACGACGATGACCTCAACGCACTCTTCGTGTATAACCTATCATTTGACGAAAAATATCTCCCATACCAGAGCAATATCTTTCTTCACGAGCTTGGACATGTCTTGGGACTGCGCCATGAATTCGCTGCCCGAGAGGGTGGTGGCGTCAAGTTTGGACCGGCCAACCGAAATTCTGTCATGAACTACCGTTTCCCACCTACGATTCAGGAGTCAGATGCTGTGAGCGCTACCGCGTTTTATAATCTCAAGAGTCCATATAAGGGCTTGGATATTATCGACTGGTATCCTGATAACTAAAAGGTGAAAAAAAAAATGAAAACAAGAGGGGAAAAGCACCCGAGTTACAACAGTTTTCAGTGGTCCTTCAACTCAACTCACTCACTAAATACCGGAATTTCGGTATTGAAGTCAAAATGGCGTTCTGATACTCTCTTTGCTCCTCGGTATTGGTTTTTGCCCCCTCAGGGTTTTCCCAATCCCATGATGCAAATGCAGAGGAGCCTCTGTTGTTTTTAAGCTGTTTTCCTGTATCTTATTACTCTTCACAAATAATATTACTCTACTATCAGACGGCTTTCTCTCAGAATGACAATGAAACTGAGACTCCTATTCACATAAATAAATAATTTTATATGTAATGACTATTTCGAGCTTGAAACAGGAAGCGTCGACTGTTTGTGCATATCAGCAGCAGTCTTCTTTTAGTTTGTGTTTTCCGTCTAATGTCAACTGTCCGAGAACTTCCCATGTTTATTATATATATATTATATATATATATTAACTACGTAGAT
>MDJU01000599.1:0-19756 GCA_001721665.1 Trichoderma pleuroti
TATATTATATTATATTATATTTTTTTTTCTATAGCTTCCGGCTAGTTATATATAATTTAGCTAAGTAGCTTTTAGCTAAATTATAAAGGAAGGGATATATTAGGGATAGCTAGTAAGTCTAAGGCCTAGCTATAGGGCCTTAGTTAGCAGCTATAGCAGCTAGCTATAGCTATAAAAAGGGCTTGCAAAGCCCTATAGCTAGATTTAATTAACAACCTTCTTTTAACCATCAAAGGGTCTGATTATTTCCCTTAATAAAATAGTAAGGGTAGTCCTAGGTACTTATATTATAGCAAGGGGTTATAATATATTATATAAGGCATTAAGAAATATAGTGCTATTAATCTTAGTAAGTAATATAATATTATAAATAATTATATATAAGAAGGTTAGTATTGCTGAGGTAAATAGGATAATACTTAGTAAGGGTATTTATATAGTGAAAAATAATTAAATTATATTAGAAAGGGATGGTGTTATTTTTAATATATTATTTATAATAAGTTTCCTAGCTTTATTAACTAGTCTCTTAAGCGCTATAAAGAAAATAAAATTTAGTAAATTTAAACTTATTTTTATAATTTTTCTTTTAATATTAGTAAATATAACTTTATCTACTTTTTAAGGGAATTCTAAGGAAGTTAAGATTAACATAAGCCTATTAGCGCTAAGGGAAGTAATTCTAATATACTTATTTATAGCTATATTATATAAAAACATAGGGTAGTAATTATTAGTGGGCATTAGTATATTTTAGTAAGCTAGTTATAAAGAAGTTTTATAAAGTGTAATAAGATTTTATAAGGCTGAAATTTATTTCTTACTCCATAGAGGTATAGTACTTTTTTATAATATTAAGAAAGTAAATATATAGCCTTAATAATATAAACTTAATGTAGTAAAAATAGTTTTAATATATATCCTATTACTTATATAGGCTTTCTATAGGTTTATAAGCAATTTTCTATAAGGCTTATAAATCTTTTAGCTTTTACTTCTTTAGCCCTTATAACTTAGTTTACTTTAATTTTAATTATTATTTTAGCTTTTTTATTATCTTTAGGAGCTAGTTTTTTTAATATAGATTTAATTTCTGTAATTCTACCTTTAATTAATCTATATTCTAAGCTATTTTTAAAATTCTTTTACTTTATTACTAAGATTAAATAATTAAGCCTAGGGTTTTACTTTATAGTTACTAAGTGAAAGTTTTTAGCTAGGTTTATGTAGCGTTTTAACCTAAGGAAATTAGCTAGATTATTAATTATTAATATAGGGCTAAGATAATATTAAATAAGTATATTTATATTTCTTTAGGATATAAACTTTAATACTTAAGCTAAATTATAACTGTTATTTTTTAGATACTTTGTTAACGCTAGCTGTAGCTTTTTATTATCTTCCGGATATATAACTTACTATTAGCCTTAATAAAAGCTTCTTAGTGAGCGCTATATAAGCCTAGACCTATAGTAAGGCCTATATGAATAGCCTAATTAAATACTTATGCTACCTAACTAGTTAAAGCTTTTATAGTATTTTTTAAACTATAACTACTTTATATTAAGAATATTAGTTTTTTCCTACCCTTGTCTACTAGTATTATAATATAAAATCCGGGGCTATTTTTAAGCAGTATTAACTTTAGCGCTTTCTTAACTATAGATAGTTTAAGGTAAACTTTAGATGAGATTATATTAGCCAGTATATAAAACACAGGCTAAGTAAATAATAGTGGGTAATTGCCTTTGCTATTATTAAGTTCTTCTCCCTATGGATATTTAGGCCTATGGTTATATTAGCCTATTTTTAATTTAAATATAAGAGAAGATAAGGTTTAGAACTTACTGGCTAATATTTATACCTTTGTAAAATCTTTTTTTAAACTTAGATAATATTCCGGTTTCTTACCTCTTTATAATACAATAAGTATAAGATTTTACTTACTATTAGCTAATATATTTATATAAACTAAATAATATATATTATATTATAGACTGCTTAGTATACTTTCTAGAGCCTTATGGATGTAAAATAATAAATATTTAATAAGTTTATATAATTAACCCTTATTTTTTTATAAGCGTAATTGTAAAAGTCCTTATTTTACTAAAAGTTTTATATTTAAATATAGTTCTTAATAATAAGAAACTTTTAGCTTCTAAAGCTATTTTTACTGCTAGGAAGATTATATTTCTCCGCTAGCTTATATATATACTAGTATAATAAGTGTTAAAGACCTTAAAATAATCTTATACGCTTCTTTAATATATAAGATTACTTACAGGCGCTATAAAATGTTTAATGCTAATAGGAATATTTATATTCTGCTTACGCTTATAAGCGTTATAAAATTATTATATTTTAATTCTTATAGTTATTAAAGTTAGTAAATGTTGTTTTTATTTACGTTGCCTTTTATAAATAAGATTAGAAACTCGGCGTAATGCTTTAAATCTTTTATTATATTTAGTCTATGTAAAGGGAATCTTCGTTAATACTTAGAAATTAAGTAAAAAATAAAATTCAGAAAGGACTTTAAGTAAATAAATTAAGATAGAACTAATGTGTTTTTATTGTTAGACTTATCTTTTATATATAAGTTCTGTTCTTAGGCAGATTAATTATTACTCTATAGCTAGGCTTATCTCTGAAGTATTTGTTAGTAATCTATTTTATATTGCCTTCTTAATAAGCTTATTGTTAATAAGGGCTAATATTTTTCTTATACTTAATTAGAAAATAAAAACCAGCTGGGTGGTTTTAAATAATATAAGATTTAAAAAAAAAAAATTTATATATTAATAAAATTCCGTAATTTATAATAATTATAAAATAATAGGTTTTGTGAAAAAGTTAAAGGGTGATAATAGTTTAAATACTAGTTTAGCAGGAAGGGTGATAATAGTTTAAATACTAGTTTAGCAGGTGTAATAAATTTATACTAAAGCTTAAATATAAAGTTACTAAAATAAGTTTAGTAAATAATAGACCCTTGTGTTACTATTTACACCCCTCTTTAGTATAATATTAGACTAAGTAATTCCTAATGTATTAGAGCTTAGGGTGAGTAGCTTGTGAGTAGTGCCTGAGCTAGTGGATGTAAAAGCAGCGATGCGTTTTTTACAAGGAGTGCTTAGTATTTAGATTATATAATAGTTTATACATAAAGGCAATAGATGAAGTAAAGACAATAAGGTGCCCCAGTCCTATTATTTTTTATGTGTGGAAAGTTTAAGGTCAGTGCTGTCACAGTCTTGCATTATACATGCAACTTGGGCTGATATTTTACTGTAGGTATTTACGCCGTTATTTTCTGGGAGAATGTCATGGAATTGACATTTTAACAATGGAGAGCTAATTTCTTATTGGCTTCTATAAGTATGCATAAGTAGTATTATGTATAAATCTAAGCAACTGCTGACTCGAGTAGCCGAAAATATATGTGTGAGAGCTGGTTCGGATAGGCCAAGCCGAATTCTAATCATCGAAGTAGAGTGTATGGATCTCAGATCCTACTCAAGACACCACTCATACAATATCAAACATCCTAGCTCATGCACAACGCGAAGCTTCAACCAAACAACAACTAGCAAACAGGAACCAAGCCAGCAACGGAAATAATTCGGAGATGCTTATGAATGATTGGCAGTGATTAACTATGGACCAACAAACTCAGTCTCAGGATATTCTAATCATGGCTACTGCGAGTTAAAGGGGCTTGACAAAATAGTGTCTAGGATTAGTGATGGCTTCACCAAGTTTAGTAATCCACTGCAAAATTACAAAATAGTTTATTCATCAAATCCTTCTGACAAGCCTATTTTAGATATTCTTCAAAATTAAAAGTCAGATAAATAAAATGTGCATGCTCTCTATTTTACAAATTCGCTAATTGTACGACCAAAACGAAGACAATAACGTGAGCTGAAACCGCGTGGCCGCTCAAGATGTAAAGGCATATCCGCCTAGCCTAGCGTACATGTATCTAAAGTCCATGCCCGGATTCTTCTCCAGCATGTCAGCAGTCATCGATGCCGACCGTATATCCCCAGATGCCGCCATGTATCTCAGCGTGCGAATCGCCCAGGTGCGCAGTTCAGGGTTTCTCGACGCACTGCCGGCTATAAAGAGTGCTGGAAGGAGGATGCCGCATTTCAGCGTCTGGATGCTGGAGAAGGGAATGCTATGATTCGGGCGGGCGGCGGGGAGGAGAAACGGAGGTACCGCGGCGCAAACATCCTCTGCGAAGCGCTCCGTACGGCTCAATGATTCTGCTAGTGTCTTGGTCGCTTCATCAGACCCGTCATCTTCCAAATGGGTTTGGATGTAGGATTGAAGCTGAAGCTGCATGATTCGAACAGTGTTGCGCACTTGCGTTGTGAAATGGTCCCTGTACACATGGTAATACTCTCCAAAGATGAGAGCTCGATAAGCGGGATCCTCCTCTGAAGCCATCACTTTCCTAGGCTGCCATCTCTGAGACACGGTATCCTCAATTTCACGATACGCATCATGGAGGGCCTTTGCCTTTGCAACAATCTCCCAGTCAGATAATTTGCCTTCGGCGACGTCGATTCGAAAATTGATCATCTGCTGGTTCATCTTGGAAAGGCGCCACTTGGCATCATCCTTGTCGTGATACATGTCGAGCCTTCGCCCCAATTCCACCACGCCTTCCGGTATCCGGTGAGAAGCAATGTAGCAGCTGATGAGGAGGGTTGTGAAGAGTTTGTTGGCCAGCATTCTGCTGACATCGCTTCTTATCATGTCATTGTAGCCGCGGGCCTGGATTAGTGCTAGAGCCCCATTGAGATGGGCCAGCCAAGGCGCCGCCGCCCTGAGGTCACGACCCATGATCTTCTCATAGAGGTCGAGAAGCAGCACCGACTGCAACGTGGAATCGGAGCTCGAGAGTTCGGGGTCAGAGAGAGCCGCATTGACCCGCCGTAGAGCAAGCATGTATTGCTCAGCTGCTAGCCGGAACAGCTCCCTTGATTCTACCGGGTTCTTGTTCGCCGCAAAGGCGAGACTGGCTGCGTCTACACTAGTTGACAAGTGATCATCCGCCCTTGCCTTTTCGTACAAGGAAGGTAGGATATTATAGCTGCTGGATAGTCCAAACACATAGTGCGCAAAGAAGTCATGGCGAGCGCGCACATTCCACGGCGTCTGCGGCTGCGGAATCAGGCTGCTGCTGGTGTTGGGCAAGATGACATGGTTCAGGGTGCCAAACTGCAAAGACGCCGTCGTTGCCTTGGAAGCCAGCATCTTGCGCTCAACGCTGCGCGTCTGGTCACGGAAGATGAGCTCGTTTGAGTCCCGGTATCCAAAGC
The DNA here is from genome assembly GCA_001721665.1 of Trichoderma pleuroti. NCBI lineage: Eukaryota > Fungi > Ascomycota > Sordariomycetes > Hypocreales > Hypocreaceae > Trichoderma > Trichoderma pleuroti. The sequence continues at coordinate 5,337 of MDJU01000599.1, forward strand.
ACGAGATGTTGGCCCGCAAACACTGGCCACATCCATCCTTGCGCAGGTCGCACTAGAAACCCCCATTTCTGCGTTAGCCAAGCGCACCCCTGTGGCTGATGATGGTGTACAGGCGGGATCCGTACTCTGAGCTTACGCTTTCTGCATGGCAGGCAATCTTTGGAGGGTCCCCGATAGACCATTTCGTCAAGTCGAGCGTCTAGTTTGAGGTGTGAATGGCAAGGGGGAGTCAAGAGGTACCGGCACGACACCAGACCCCTGTTCAGGTTGCGCGCTGAGGGATGACAAATAGAGCTGGCACTAGGAGGCGATCACGGCGCTAAACAGCAATTGCACGCACTCCATACAGTCGACGGCCTCGTCGAGAGATGAAGATTCATTGTGCAATGTCCAGCCTGGGCGTCTGCAGAAGTTGGTTGCATCTCGGGGCTAAAAGTCGCGTCTCGGCTCGCCTCTGGAGACGGCCTCCGTCACAGCGGGCGCTAGGCCTATAGTGGCTAGCGTTCCGGAGTTTTAGATCGATGGATCCCGTACCTGCCCCCCTTCCAGAACGATGCACGTATTTGGCATGCCGAGATTCGTTCCTCAGGCATTGAGATCGGGGTTACCAAGAGGGCGAACCGACTCTATCTCTCTTCTGGGTTACATTTTACTTGATTGCTGCACAGAAGGTCGAGCTGCCGGGGATAAAGCCAAGTCAAACCGCGAGCCCAATGCCCCTTTGGGCCATGATTCCTAAGCGTCGACACTGCGGTTGGTGTGCCGGCAGACAAAATAGCCACCGCTTCGTTTGGCCCCTGCAAGCCGTTGAAGCAGCCAGTGAGCGAGTTGACGATGACTTCAAGTTATAACTCGGAGAAATTAAGTCCGGCCATGATATTTCCACCTAGTTGCTAACTCCGAGCATCGCAATGTTTATAGGATGTCGCTTGAACCAGCTCTGTCGCAATTACGAGAACAGACTAGACTCAACTTCATAATTACATCAAAAAAACATACGCAAAAATGGTGTTTCAGTATAAGCGCGTTCTCCTCGTCGGCGCCACCGCTGGCATCGGCGCTGCCATGGCAGACAAGCTCATTGAAGAAGGGTCCAAAGTCATCGCCGTTGGCCGTCGCCAGGAGCGGCTTGATGCCTTTGTGGCCAAGCACGGCGCAGAGCGAGCCAGTTGCATCAGGTTCGATGTCACCGATAGGGCTGGCCTCGACACCTTTGTCAACAAGTAAGCATGATATACGCCGTAATCATACTGCGTTCCACAAGCAAAGGCTGATGAGTGGTTGGAATTCAGGGTTGTCCAGACGTACCCCGACCTGGACTGCGTTTTTCTCAACTCGGGCACCCAATCCCAAATCAAGCTTACTCGCCCAGAAGAAATCGATCTCGACGCGTTCCACCATGAATTCAACGTCAACTACACGTCAGTCGTGAACCTCACCCTCAAGTTTCTGCCTCACCTCCAGAAGAAGGAGTACCCCACCAGCATCATCGTCACAGGGTCCATCTTGGGCCTGATTCCCGCCTTTGTAATGCCATCGTACAGTGCCTCTAAAGCTGCGCTCCGGTCCTTTTTCGATTGTCTTAGACGACAGAACCAAGGCTTTTCAAAGGTCAAGTTTATTGAGCTGTTGCCTCCAGCAGTACAAAGTAAGCGTTCTACTTGTCCGGATTCCGGTGAGGGTGCTTGTCAGTGAGCAAAATTGACGTCTTTAATAGCTGAATTGCATGATTACATGGGCATTGAGCGTGGTCGATCCCTGGGCATGCCCCTCGACCAGTTCATTGAGCAAGCATACGCCCAGCTTGCGACAGACAAGGAGGAAATCATCATTGGAACCCTTCATGGCTCTACCGTGGAAGCTACACATGATGTTTTTGGAGAAGAGGAACGACTTGTTTAATGCCATATCCAACGCCATGGCTGTTCATTTCCAGCCCTAGAATGACGGAGCTTGGACAATTATATAAGACCTTTGAGAGCAAGCGAACGAATATTAAACAAAATTTGTTTTGCAATGCCTCATATGCCCATTGTGTGTTTTGCATGGTCATGCCGTGATGTCCCATTTAGGCTGGATGAGCATTCAATCCACTACACCTCTTCTCTGTCATTTCCACAGGTAAGCGATATATAGGTGCTATGACGAAGATTGTAAGCTCGACCGGTTCTAAACCAAAAGCTTGCTGGCCGGAAAGTGTGGGGCATCGGCGTGGGTGGAGACCCCGAGACCCCGGAGCTGTCATCGGGCTATCCATCTCCAATTACCTGCTATCAGGTACTGAATATCAATGGAATGACGGACACTAACAGACTTTAGAGTGGTTAATTCATAGCCCTATCTACTCGGTAACCCTCGTTCGATTGATCCGCGTCCAAGCTCTTATCAGAGGTCGCGCGCCATGGCGCAAACTTTAATGCTCTGTTCCGAACGCAGAATCTCCTGATCCGCCCACCCGAGCACCGCCGACGTCACCTAAACGTCGTCGGGGGCTACAAAACTAGTGGGAAAGAAGTCCATTTCGAAGGCTCAAGATTCTACAGAGTAGTAAGATGCAAGAAGCTTGAAAAGACTTGTTGACAAGAATTGCAAACGGCCTCTTGCTCATTACCAGCAATCGATCCAAGTATATACATACATCACTGCTTAGACAATGCTCTCCTACATCTACACCATGACCCCCCCTACAAAAGTCTTCTTTCCCGCGTTTCAGCTGCAAATCTGCGGGGAGCTCTTTGTGCCGGAGCCAGGATCGCCGAATCGCATGGGTGCGGCGGTCGTCATAAGCCATCCGATGACGGGCGTCAAGGAACAAACGTCGACGGATTACGCCAAGCTCCTCTCCAGGGCTGGCTTCTACACGCTCGTCTTTGACGCCGGGTACCAGGGCGAGAGCAGCGGCGAGCCTCGCGGGCTGGAAGACCCCCACCAGCGCGTGGAAGACATCAAGGCGGCGGTGAGCTACCTGACAACACTGAGCGGCCGAGTGGACGCCAGCAAGATTGGGCTCTTGGGCATCTGCGCCTCGGGAGGATACGCCTCGTACGCGACACAGTCGGACAGCCGCATCCAGTGCCTGGCGACGGTGAGCGCAGCCTGCGTCGGGCGCATGACACGCAGCGGCGGCGTCCATCCGCACCACAGAGAGAACCCGCAGGCCATTGCCACGGCTCTCGAGGCCGCGGGCCAATGGCGGTTCAACGCTGCAAAGAACCCGACGTCCAAGCCCGAGGCGCCCGTCATGTTCGAGCCGGACCCATCCAAGGTCGCCGAGGGCGCGGATTCCTTCTTCAGGGATGCAGCCGCATACTACGGTACCAAGCGCGGGAAACACGAACGATGCACCCAAAGAGTCCCGCCGCAGAGCTACGACCTCATGGTCAGCTACGACTCGTTCAACCTGCAGCATCTGATAGCGCCACGGCCGCTGCTGATGATTGCGGGATCAGAGGCGCAGACGCTGCATTACAGCCAGGCTGCCATTGACCAGGCCAGGCGGCCCAAGGAGCTGTTCGTGGTGCCGGGCAAGAACCACTTTGATCTATACGACGACCTGCGGGAGACGGGCCCCAAGGTGGTGGACTTTTTCAGCAGCGGCTTGGAGTGAATAATTTAGAAAGAAAGGGGGGGGAAAGAAAAGGAGAAAGCGTGCTTTGTACATTACAAGCCGTCGCAAGCTGTGGGTTTTCGGGTTGGGATTTTGGGATTTGACGTGTATAGTAATCAGGTGGGTTTATGCCGTGCTGGTCTCGAGGAGCTGGAGCCAGCAAATCTCGCCGGGCAAATGTTGAGTAATCGGAACCGAGTCGAGCCGTGTCGTGTCGTGCTAGCATGTTTCTTGCCCAACAGGCCTCGAACAAGAAGCCCGGCGATGGCTCGGGCTGGCACATGTTCAGTATGACGAGCATCTGCCATCTAGAGAGGCTGGAGTCGTGACATGATGGCGAATCTCCGGGGCTTCCCGTTCCCACGGGAGGCTTCATATCCGGCACAAGGCGTTGTCAACGAGGATGACTTGGATATGATGAAGCAAGAATCGATTCTGCTCCTGTTCCCAGAGGACGCCCATTGTTCCGAGAACCGAGTTTAATCGTGCATTTATCGGTTCGTTGATTAGACGAGAGAGAAATAGAAACCATGGTATGCCGAGAAAGCCCAGCCAGCACTTTGACGCCCGCTTCCGGCCTAGTCGTCGGCCTATGATCTGCAGCCTTGTAATAGGCAAGGCCATGCAAGCCAATCCTCCAGGACAGTGATTTGTCTTGTCGTTCCGACGCACGGCATTTCTGGGTCTGCTTCAGCTGGATTGACGCCGGAAAGGGGGCGGTCCACCAGACGCCTACAGCGGCCTAGCTGGGGGATTGCGGGAGTCGATATTAATGGAAGCAAGCCGCCTATCCCAGCGTCTCGTCCGGGCGCCTTTTGCTGCTCTTCCTCTGTCGTTTCTTCTTCTTCCACTATTTCAGTCCACCCCAGTCGCGGCACTCGGTTGCTCACCAGGTTGTTCCTTGTTCCCTGCACGGCCGGCCCGGTGACGCAGCGTCTGACAGGCAGATGCACAGCAGCACAACGTCAGTTTGCGCTTCCAATTCCAGTCCTTAGTCAGCCGCCTCGGGTCCCCCAATTACCCTTCAAGCCACACTCTGATTTCCCATCGCGACACCAACAAACCAAAAAAAAACATCACCAGACTCACTTCGTCTCCCGCGGCCCAGCATCGCCCCGGGCTCTCGTACAGGTCGAGGCAAGGCCCGTCATCTCTCAGCTGCATGAGATGCCCCCCCTGCGGATGCTCTCCCTGCTTCCATAGAGCAAACAACGGCGGGCGTAGCCTCCCTGCATTCAACTGAGACAGCTCCATCGCTGCAATTGGCCCAAGTCCGAGATTTATGAGTCAGCTGCTCTGTTGGTGCTTGGTTAGGAGACTATAGGTCGTGCCATTCAAAGAAATGCTGCCGTTTCCCTCCTCCTCTTCCTCTTCGTCGCCTCCTCGCCGTTCCGTCTCGCCCTCTCAATCTCACCTACTTGATCGACCAATGGACTCAGACGAGGAGACGGACCCCTTCTCCATTCACTCCTCGGAACTCGAAGCCCAGATCATCCTCGGCTTCGGAAACGTCAGTCATGTACCCTCCGAGGATGCAGTCGAGGCCGAAACGCTTGCCTACCATGCTCTCGTCAGCGAAGGTGGCCGTCCATCACATCCGTTGAGCCTCCTCCAAACCATCGTCTCTGCGCCGGGCAAACATCGTGACATCCTGGCCTTTTGGCAAGACCAGTCAGACGAGTGGCAGGTCTTTGGCAAGCAGCTGACCAGATGGAGGATGTTCCTGTCTCACCAGAAATCATCTCGGGACCCACCCCGATACCCCCATCCACCTCGAAGAACTCACTGAGCGGCTGGAACGTCACAGTTTTGCGCTGCCCCCTGGATTTGACAAGCCGCCGAATGGGTTCTGCAGGCATATAGACCAGCAGAACAAGTTGGCAACGTGGATAGAATACATCAACTACGAATTCACCCGGCGTGACGAGTATGACAAATGGCTCGAGACGTGCCAGCCGGGCTACGATGCAGCTCTGGCCCAACTCATGGATGCGCAGGTTCTGGGCCCGTTTGAGCAGGTCAGGACGCCAACGAGTGACATTTGTCGCCCATCCAGCCTCGAAGTTACCAGACGAAGGGACGAGCGCCGCAGGGCTGAGGAGGCATGCGAGACCGCTAGGAACCGACTCAGCTGGAACGATCCGCTTGGGGGGCCGCGAACGAGCCAGCAAATGGAACGAGAACAACGCCTGTATACAGAGGCTAGGGAGCGACTGAGAATGATTAACAAAAGAGGCTATATAATCTCCGACTTTGCTCGCAAGACGCATGCCTATCGGTTTGCACAAGAGAGGTCGGAGCGTCACGAGCTACTCCTCCGATGGGCACTGGATCAGACCCCCCTGATCGAGGAAGAGCTCAGGAAGGAGGACCAGTTAGCCTTGGCTGGCAAAATTCGAGGCGTCTCCCCCAGCGGCGATCAACCGCCAGCGAAGCAGTCTTTTCCGCTGTTCCAACAGCTTCCGCCCGAAATCAGGCATCGCATCTGGGGCGAGCTGATTCCGAGGAAGCCAAGCGCGCACTTTTTCGATGTGTTGAATCATCAGCGCAGGCGCCATCTGGCACCCTCCTGGTCCACCGAGGAGTTTCGAGTACGTGCTACGACTTCACGCAACTCTGGCTATCTATCCGTGTACACTCTCCTGGCGACCTGCCGAGAATCACGGCGTCTCATTGAGATATACTACATGTGCCGACATCGCGGCATAAAGTGTCCTCTATCCGGCGGAAACATCAACTTCAACGAGCAACCGCCGGACTTTCGGACATTTGACTGGATCCCATTTGATGATTTAGTCATCTTGAACTTTCCGCCCATCCAGGTCAACCACCTGCCGGCAGGAAATGCCTTTACACTGTCTCCCGGCCCGAACCAAGCCGCACGGAACATTGGCGTGTGCGTGCCGACGGAGATTATGAGCATGAACCATTTCAGCCCCACTGATGAAGGCGAGGGCGATGACGATGCCGCGCAAATCCCCCTGATTCCAGAGTTTATCAACAAGCTCCACAGGCCCATTCACCCAGACCATGAAAACGGCATCGTTCGTCGGGGGATCTGGAAGCTATATCTCATCGTCGAGGGGTGGGTGCCGAACCACACGACGATGCAGGTATCAGTGGGCATCGACACCAACACGTCCGTAGACAAGTGGGCAGCCAACTACGTGTGCTGGCTCTCCCAATCCGCAAGGAAAGAGGAGCGAACGCAACTGTGGGAAAGCATAATGAGAGACAACCCGGAAGACGACCCGCCCCCTGAAGACAGCAACGAGCGTCGGCTGTGGTGGCTAGGCTCGGGGGATTCCGCGCTGGCGTCCCTCTGCCCGAACGATTCCGTCCAAAAGGGCGCCGCGAGAAGGCTGCGTGAGTTCATGGAGACGCTTGCCGGGGCGTGCGACTTGCAGCCGTGGCACAAGGGCTTCAATGGCGTCGAGGCGTTGGGCTGGCTGGAGCCCGCGGGCATGGATGTGCTGGAGGCGAATCCGTGGGACGTAGTAGACATTATTCGGAACCGTGGCGGACGTCCGCCTGCTCACTGGAAGGGCCGAGGGCAGTTTTCCAATTGAGACGGCGAGTTGATGGTTTTGATCTGATAAAGGGGGGGGGAAAGGAAGACGAGACAAAAGATCTGATGATGATGAGCAGGAATACACCATCTTGGAGTTATATGATGACAAGTTTGTCTATCCGAGCTGAAACTGAGATACCCCCGGATACATTATACACCTATATTTCATCTTTGTATATATACTTTATTCGTAGCCATTCTATGGCTCCTCTAGGATGCAGTTCGTTTAGGTACAGGCATTATCCCAGCGTGTGGAATACAAAATCCAAGTCTATTCATATCCATCTGTCCATGTCTATCAGAATCTGTCATGGCGGTGCCTTGACAAGATCTGTTTCGCGGAAGAAACTGAGGCTCATTTGCGATGCTCCATGTGACGCCTCAGGCTTTGACAATCTCCTTCCGCAGTATTGCCCTCCTGAGGGGAGCTACTACGGCAATGGTAATCCTCTCTCTTCGTCAAAGGCCGATATTCACCGACACCGCACCCTCGACCTCGGTAATGTGAGTTGTCGCCCAGAACGCCAGCAAAAGAAGAAGCGGTGTGGTGAAATGCCGTACTTGGGCGGCCCTTGTCCCAATGACCAGCATGTTGCAATCGGCCTTTGGATTTTTTTGGTTTTGTTTGTCTGAAGCTGACGTGGGTGAGAGCCAAAAGGCCGTCGAACGGCATTTTCCGCCAAATAGAACGGAGTGCCGGGGGGAGCAAACTTGCCGGGTTTGCTCGGAGAAATGAATGTACCGGAGAAGAGTCGAGCACAATATCCGATGCATTCGTGCTGCATTTCAAAGTGCTGCTCTGCTGTTTCATAGGCAGCTTCCGGTGCCTAGTTGCAAGATTGTGGCTCCCAGGACATGTGCTTGATAGCAACTTGCACCCAATTGTTGGACAGTAGCCCGAGTGCCATGCATGTCTTCACCTTTCTTGGGCTATATCCCAGCCAGACTTCCATTCCAGTACGCTGTCATGTGGTTCGACCAGCAGTCGTTTGTAAAAAAGGGTATCCATCCGTCATTTAAACGTAAAAGCCGGTCAGGCCGCCGCGGGCTGCGGATTGTTGCCAACCGTCTTATAGAGGTCTCTCAGCTCAAACTCTTCGTGCGCACCGTCCGGCAGCTCTCCCACAACGCGGCCCGGCTGGCCAGCCACAATGGAGAAGCTCGGAATGACCATGTTCGCAGGGACAATCGTGCCGTCCAGGACCTTGACGTAGTCCTTGAGAATGGCAAACTCGTTGATGACGCACCCGTTCCCAATGGACACATGATTCCCGATGCTCGCCGCCTGCACCACGGTGCCCTGGCCGATGAAGACGTGGTCTCCAATCCTCAGCGGCATGTACGTGAAGACGCCCTTGTAGATGCGCCCGGGCGGCCGCAGCAGGACGGCCCGCGAGAGGAAGCAGTAGCGGCCGATGGCGACGGCGGTGGTGTTTTGAGGGGCGGTTCCGCCAGACGAGGGCGGCGGCGCGGCGGTGCGGACGAGGTCGCCTCGGATCATGACTTCGGGCTGGATGACGGTCTTTCCGCCGAGCATGATGTTTTGGGTGCCGACGAGGACGGCCTTGCGGGCGACCTTGTTGCCGGTGTCCTGATGATGATGCCACGTTAGTAGGTGAGGCTTTCATCTTCTTCTTCTCCTGGCCAAGATGGAGATGATATTGACTATTGCTTAGAAAGACGAGAGGGTTTGTTTACCGTTTCGATGTAGTCTCCTTTTGCTGGACGGCGCGACATCTTGGGCGTTTGTGAGCAGAGGTTGGTGTTGAATGCCAAGCTGGTGCAAGTTGGAGGTGACGAACCAAATGCTGCAGCTGGGCGTTCTTGGGCACGGTTGTGGTTGTGGTGGGGGCGGTTTTGGAGCTTGAGCTATGGCCACCTCCCGCCTATTACACCTACAGCTACGGAGTACACCTACAGCTACAGCTACCTACACTTACAGCAGCCTTGAACACCTACAGCACACCTACAGCCCGCCTACAGCCCGCCTACAGCCCGCCTAGCTGGAAATCCATGCGAATGCGACTCTGAATCTCGATGGCATCAGTTCGCAACGCGTGGCCACGGCATGACAGTGGAGGGCATCCACTCCAGGGCTTCAGTTGGGTGATTCTGGTCACCAAATTCATCTTCATGCACACGCACACACACAAGGAGGATTCTCATCAGGTGCTGGGCTGCATAACGCCCTAGACCGAATCGCGCCCAATCCTTCAAACACGGAACATGGAACTCGTCCCCGCCATCACTTTTTAGCCCTCCCAGCGCAAACCACCCAATCCAGCGTCCACAGCTCCCCTGTCAACTCGTCTTGGTGGTCGGTTTAGCCTGGCGTCCAGGCCCTTTTTCTGCCTCTGGCTTGTCTTACTTTGGCCTGGCCTGGACCGGATGGGGGTTCGTTTCCGCTTTTGCGTGCTGTGGGTGAGGCTATGGCTCGATTCATGGTTGAACTGGCGAAGACGTGCAGCGGCCCCAGGCTGCCTCTCGTCGATGTTCGCTGCAAGGGCCTCGGGATTTCGCCTGCTCGCGCCCCCGGTGAATGAATAACCTATTAATATAGTAGTTTCGCTGGCCCTCGTGGTATCTCGCACATGTTTGGTTTCTTTTGTGTTCTCGTTCCTCCGGCTTGTCCTCTCTCTCTTTTGCCGTCTTAGCATCCTCACGGTCGCGATGAAGAAGGGCATTTCTTGACGCAAACAGAGTATTGCGGCAATACGAGACTCGGTATTCGCGGCCATGCGACTTGGACCATTTCTTGCACCTCGCTCTCTAGAAACTGCTGCAACTTCAACCAAGGAATCTCTCCAGCAAACATCGCTTCCAGTAGCAGAGTCCGCAACTCGAACGGCAGTAGAGCGAGACTTTTCGTATGCGCCGAATCCTGCTACTACATATACACAGACGAGTCCGCTGCCCAGCCAAAACAATAGCACGCAGACAAACAGCACCCAGACGAGCAATGGCGGCCTCGACGCAGCAACCAAGATAGGCCTGGAATCCGGCATCACCCTGGGGATACTGGTGGTGATAGTGGCCATAGGGCTCTTAATGTATAGCTTCAGCGGCCGGAAACCAAAGGAAGAAGCAGACGAGGATGCGGACATTAGGAGCTGCATAGCAGAGCCAGGCACACCTCATGGGCCGATGCCAGAGTTTCCCACTCAGCAAATGTACCAAACTGGCGGGCACCGATATGCGCCACTACCAAACAACAGGGGCTCTACGTATTCCGACATTCCGATCCTGCCAGCAGCGGTGCCCCAGAGAGCTCCTGTCATGATTGACCAGTGGGGGAGGGCGGATTACAGCTTGCAGCCCTTGATGAATGCTGCCGAGTTGGAGGATGGATATACTTGGAACAGACACCCCAGGATGCCGGAACTGAATCCGACGCCGTCTACGTACCGAAAGTCGGTGTATTCACGACCAGCCGAGTTGGACAATAACCACGCCGGAAACCCAAAACCCGTGCACTTGATTCCCCGAAAGCAAGTTGGAAGTCATGTTAAGCTGCCACAGTCAGAGACTTGGGCTTGACATGAGCTGGGTGCCGAACATGGCACAAATACAGATTTGATGGCTAGGTAGCTATGGAAGGTTATTCAGAATCCCAGATTGATAGGGAACTGTCAAGACGACCCAACGACTTGCCCGCCTGATATAGGCATGGCATTATGAGATACGAGACGGAAATGGACATGTAACAGGAATTATCATCAGTTTATATTATTACCAAATCATTGCAGAGCCATGAATGTATATATATATATATAAGTTTCACGAGTTGAGTTTGCCCTCCAAGAAGCTGCGTGTACATGTATAACACAGCGTCAGAAGAACTGTAGTCTCAGCAGACAAAAACAGGCAAAGTGGGCATCTTGTCAGTGAATACAGGCGTGAATCTATAGCCAACCACGTCCATCTTAATTTAGACGGATGAATAATGCTGAAGCTAGACTGCCAGCACCTCGACACTAACCCGTTTCTCTTCAATATGCATGTAGTCCATTGTTCGGTACATGCGCAGACAATCTATCGCATCCCTCGATACGTGTCACTGCCTTTACTAGTACAGTATATTCAAATACCGTTAGTGCAGCCAGCGCGTTGGATGGATCGCGGACGCAGTTTGGCCCCGGTTAGCCCAACGCAATGGCCAATCCAAATCCCTTGTCAACCAACACAATGTGTTTCTTTTTTTTTTTTTTTTGGCAATCCAACAGAAATTTTCACGCTGTTTGTAAGGCTCAGCCATTTATAGCAGAAGAGCATTCAGCCCCAGGAGCGGCTAAGCAGGTGACGCAGCCGCCGGAGGTTTCAACTTCCGAGCAGCGCTTTGTTCAAGGCAGACTCATTCATACCTAACCAACGGTTTGGCCTTTTTTTTTTGCGAGCCAACAGCCGAGCCAATGTGTTGTAGCGAGAGTCAAGACTGCAAAACATGGCTGCAAAGGATGACCAACTTCAAGAAGTAGCAAGCAAAAGACAAAAATTACATGGTTCAACTCGCCCAAGTCGGAGGATGCGCAGGATCAAGGATCAAAGAGAGGCCATTTACACTGCCTACTATAGTTACATTAGCCTCATCCCGGCACTTTGGCCAGCATCATTGACAAAAACACCCTCCATCACCGCCTTTGTCATTCAAGCAGATTTGGAAACAGAGCATTTCGAATCTACTTTATAGGCAAGTCAGGCAAGCAAATGCTCTTGGCGAACTGGAATCAAAGCTGCATGGCCCTTGTTAGCCAATAAACGTCGCAATTTCATTTTTTTGTGAGTCCGGCGCTGTTCGTTAATCTGACGGCTGACAGGTGGAGAATGGCTTTCTAAGCCCGGCGTGGAGGCCCGTGGAGGTGCTCTAAAAATAGATGGGCAAGATGGCCAAACGGTCAAAAGGTCCGGGTTTAGGAGAGGAGGAGAGAATAGTCTTGATGCGGCAAGTGGTTGGTCCAAAGAGTTGCGAGACAGGTAGTACTGCATTGTGGTGATTTGTATCGAGTCGATAGGTTCGAGTTCTGTGCTGCGTTACCGAGACACAAGGCAGGTGAGAGAGCAAGTAAAGGAGATTAAATTCGCGTACAAGGCAGATTCAGGGCGTCAAGCATGCGTATTGCATGCAGCGAATGACAAATTCATGCCGATCCGGAAGAAAAGAAACAAAGAGGCTTCGTCCATGTTCCGAACCATCAATGAGGAAACACGTTCATGTACTCGTCGCCATTAGCTGGCCACTAGCATGAACACGACAATCAACTATAAAGGAACAAAAGAAGCCAGCAAAGACCAACCAAAACCTCAGCCCTCGGCGGCATATGGCGGTGCCCCGGGTATCAAACTTTCCGCTCAATCTCACCCGCGCCATGGCGTTTTTTTTTGGGAATCCCCAAGCCAGCCTTGCGCCTTTGAGCCTAGGCCGTGGACATGGTCTGGACGTGCGTGCTAAGCCTTGCAGCTCAGCCAAAAAAAAACAGCGCAGGGATTCGATGGGTGGTTGTTTTGTTCTAGCGGAAGGGTTTTGTTTGTTTCTTGGCGTCCAGTAGTATTCCAGTGTCCCAAGATTCCAGGTGAGGCAGGCCATGGAAGTGAATGACAAAGGAGGGAGACAAGGGAACAAAAGGACTATCTTGCTTCTTTCAGCTGAAACCAGCTAAACAAACAACTAGCTGAAGCCAGTCAGCATCTTATTTTCGACGGAGGCTTCCATTGTCGTCTGCGTGGCCGGACGAGAACGTCCACAAGGGCTGGATGACCGCCTCCCATGGCAGCTATGCCACGAAACAGGCAATGAATGACACCCGACAGCTGGAACGGGCGAGCTACAGCGTGTCATCCAATTCATTGTCTGTAAGTGAGTCTGCAATACTGAACAGCAAGAAATCGTAGCATGGCATGGCATAGCAACAAAAGATTACACTCCGTTTTTGCCGCCCGCCAAGCATCTTGGTTCATCAATCCATTGTCGAGTCAAACGCTGCGAATCATCCAAGAAGCGCCCCGTCCCTCGGCTCACCAAAGCAACACAGGCCGTCGTACGACAACCACCGCTGCACGAAGCCGCATCTGGCCTCATCGCAATCTTCAGTGGGCGCCTCAGACATTGTTCCGAGGAGGGTCTGTTGATCCGGATGCAACCAGCCGGAAACAAGAAAAAACAACAAAGAGCGAGAGAGGAGGGTCAACCAAGATGCTACTGTGCATGTACCTAGAAAAACCACCCCCGGTCCAGCCACACAGATCCCTGGTTCTTACTTGCATACGCGGCACACACACAAAGAGGATAGAGAGGGCCTAGCATTCCGATTTCCCGGCCACGGTGGACTTTGTACCGAATCTCATCTCAGCCCAACGTCTCAGTTGGCGACTCCATGTGCGTCTGTCTAAAACTCGCCTCCCCCATCAACCTCATGACAGACCAAGACAACCCACTTACAACAGGACACAACAGCTCCCGTACCTATTTTCATATTCATCCATCATAATAGAAAAATACAAAAATAAATCCCGGATCTCGCAAAGTCCCGGGCCACACAATACAACCGCCAAAATACCACCGGACCGCACTACTGCAGCCCGCCGCTCTAAGCGCCCAAGCGGAGAATCAACCCTGGGGCCATGGCCGTGCTGCCTCGACCACACCCATTCCGAGGGGGGGGGACCCCTAGCCTGGCCTGGATTTCTATTTCCATCGACTACTATTCTCTTGCTTGCCTTTTTTTGGCCTCTGGTGTGCATGAGCTAGGCTCTTTGCTGCTGCTTATAACTATCCCGAGCTTCCCCCAGCTCCTGTTGGGGCTATAACATCTTCTCTCACACTCTCCCTCCTCCTTGACATCGACCCAACAACATCGTCAGCAGTAAAAGATGCTCGGCAAATCTCTCCTCTTCCTCGCCTCGGCCGCTCTGGCTCTTGGCACACCCGTCGAAAGGACCGTCTCCTGCCGAGCTCCCATGGCCGACCCTTCTCTGCCCTTGAACGGCGGTGGTAAGTAACCCAATTCCACTTACACACACACACATGTATAACAACAACAAAAACCAAAAAAAAAACTAACATCTCTTCCCCCCTTAGCCACCGAACTGCCTCCTCCCCCCGCCGGCCTCGAGCTCAAGGTCATCGCCCTCGGCCTCGGCATCCAAAACTACTCGTGTGCCTCCGTCGGCGCCGACGCCGTCTCGACCGGCGCCCTCGCCATGTTCTACGACATCAGCCTGCTCTACCCCGAGTCCGGCCCCAACTCG